>JABASL010001774.1:0-10050 GCA_019775825.1 Neanura muscorum
TTTATGAAGATGATGAAGAAGACCCCTTAGGTGAATACCGTGAACCTGGTGGGACACTTATTGGAGATGATATTTGGATTCCACCAAAGTAAGTTGAGCAACACTTAAATTTCTAAAAATTTTAAATTTCTAAAATTTCTAAAATTCCGAATTAATTTTAATGAGTAAAAGGGAGTGATTTCGTTGTTATTTTAATATCTGTGTTTAATTTTTAAGTAAAAAATTTCCTATTATTAATCACAGGGCTGTACAAAGGGAACACGCATTAAAGGGAGAGAGACTCATCATTGAAAAAATCGTTTGTGAGAACTTCAAAAGCTACGGTGGAGTAAAGGAAATGGGACCATTTCATAAGAGTTTCTCAGCAGTGGTTGGTCCGAATGGTAAGATTCAAACTAAAATAAATAAAGTTAAAAGTCATTCCCAGCTAACTTGAACCAGAACTAGAAAAAATGGAGAAATTGTAGTTTTAACTAATTACTTTCAATTTAATCTAGCGTTAAGAAATAATGTGACGGAATCATAGCTAGACTCCACGCCGTTGAGAAAATTATATTTAAATTAGGAGTGTGGTTCCATAACCTGAGTTATATTGTGGAAAATGTTGGTGTATATTGTCATATGGAAATTGTTGTGGAATTGGAATAGTCTTTTTACGTATTTTTTTTATTATATTATATATTTATGTATTTATATTTATATATTATATTTTTATATATTGGAAATACTTTATTAACGTTGAAATAATTTTTAATTATTAATTTTAATTTTTTTAGGGAATGGCAAAAGCAATATCATTGATTCTCTTCTCTTTGTGTTCGGTTATCGTTCCACAAAAATTCGTTGCAAGAAGATGTCTCTCCTGATTCACAAATCTGAGCTTTTACCTGACGTCCACAGTTGTTCAGTTACGGTACACTTTGTCAAAGTCCTTGACGAAGGGGAGGATGACAAGATGACTGTTGTTCCTAATTCTAAAATTACTGTCAAGCGTACAGTGGACACACATAATACTTCAGTCTACCGGCTGGATGGTCGTACAGTCCAGTTTCATGAAGTTGCTGAATTTCTACAGAACAATGGAGTTGACATTATTCACAATCGGTTTCTCATCCTTCAGGGTGAAGTTGAGTCCATTTCACAACTGCCCCCAAAAAGAAGAAATCAGCATGAGAGTGGCCTTTTAGAATTTTTGGAAGAAGTTATCGGAACAAAACGCTACATGAAATGTCTCAATCAATTAGATGAAGCTGTTGATAAATTGAATTTCAATCGAGAGGGAAAACTCCTTGCGGTTGATATCGTTGAAAAGGAACTAATGGCCCTTAAGGAACCTGTTTCAAAAGCTAAAGAATACTTACGTGATCAAAATACACTGATTCGACAAAAGCACAAAGTGTATCAACTCCAAACTGCTGCAGTACAAACAGAATTGGTGGATCTTGAGAAGGAGAAAAAGGAAATTGAGGATCGTGTTGCACTAACTGCTAAAGAATTGGATGAACTCACGGCCTCTAGTTCAGAACAAGAGAAAAAATATATCGAAAAGGAGAAAAGAGTCAAAACAGTTGAACAAGATCAAAGTCGAATGCAAAAAATAATTACTTCTGTTGATGCTCAATTTTCAAAAGTTAAGGAACGAATTCAGAATGATAATACTCGTCGTAAAGCAACGATGAAACAGATTTCGACAAAGGAAAAGGAATTGGAAGTACTTGAAGAAGTGCCAACAAAAGCTGAAAAAGAGTTGAAAGTTCTTGGAAAACGAAGAGAAGAATTGGATGGAATAATTGCCAAAGAAGAGGAAGTTGTGAAAAAGGAAATGGTCAAAATTAATTCCGAAGTTGAGAAATTAACTGGAGAAAGTAAGATCCGTACTAAAGAATTTATGGAACAGAAAGCGTTGCGCGATGCTGCGAAAAAGAAAACCGATGTACTGGAATCTGAATTGAAGATTAGTAAAGACAGCATTGAAACTGAAGAACAAAAATTACAGACTTTTACTAAGGAATTAGAAGATTTGAAGACCAAATTGACTGAAAATGAACGAGTTAACGCTCGCTCATCGATGGGTAATAAATTAGGGGCGCTTGAGAAAACGTTAGAAGAAAAGAAAGAAGAGCGAAAAACTCTTTATCAAGAGGAGCGAAACGCTGAGCCGGAATTGGAAAGCGCTCGAGCCACTTATAATGATGCTCGTCAAATGTTTCAAGATTCGCAAACGGATGATGTAATTTATAAAGCATTTTTTGATGAAAAGTCCAAGGGAAGACTAACAGGTACGGCTCGTTTTACTGCAGAATTTAAACGGCTCTATTTCATAATATTTTTATTATTGGGGAATTAATTGTGTCAATTGCTATTTACGAATTCAAAATTTAAAAAAATAATTTTGTTTTATTTCTGATTATTTGTGATTTAATTTTAAAAATTAATTGGGCTTAATTTTTTTTTGAATTTTTTTTGTAAAGGTGTTTATGGACGCCTCCGTGATTTGGCCACAATTGATGAGAAATACAACGTGGCAGCGACCGTAAGCAGTGGAATGTGGGACAATTGGGTTGTTGACAATGACGACACGGGACAAGAAGCAATTAATTTCTTACGCCAAAAGAATTTACCATTTCAAAATTTTCAGTGTCTGAACAAATTACAAAAATATCTTCAATCGTCACGTCAGCCCTTCAAGGCTCCAAATAATTCTCATCGAATCTTTGACCTCATTAAGGTCACCAAGCCCGAAGTTACCTCTGCATTCTATAAGGCTCTTAGCAATACGCTCGTCGCAGATAACATTGACATTGGCTCACAAATTGCTTATTCTCCTCAAAATCGAAGCAAGGTGGCTACACTGGCGGGAGAAATTATCGACCCTTCAGGTAATTAATAACGGTGGAAAATACGCACTTTTTCATGAACAGAAAATGAATTACCATTTTAAGTGCTTAATTACAAAATAAATGACAAATTAATTCATTAAAAAATTATTTTAGGTGCTATGACTGGGGGAGGACGACAAAGAATTATTGGAAAGTTGAATGGACGCATGGCTGCTCGTTTGGAACGTTCAATGTCCGAACGTGAATTTCAAGATATCAAAACAACGCTTGATGCAGCTACGAAGAAGTATAATGACCTATTTACGAGACGGCAGGCCCTGGATACCGAAATCCAGACTTTGACCCTCAAGTTTCGAGAAACGCAAGAAAAAATCAATTCTTCCAAAACTGATCCCGAAGCCATGAAGAAACGTATTCAATTAAAGGAAAAGCAGGTCGCTGATCAGGAACTAAAAGTTAAGGAAACCAGAATTGATCCAAAAATTTTGAAACAAAAAGAAAAGGAATTAGCATCAGCTGTCTCATCATATGAGGAAGCAGTTGAGCCCTGTAAAACTGCTGAAACGGCTGCGAAGCAAGTAGAAGAAAAGCTTAAACTTCTCCGAGGTGAAAAAACAAAGGAACTTCGTAAGAAGTTGGATGCCTCATTGGAGCAGCAGAAGAAAGTTGTGAATGATATTAGTAGTCATACCATTGCACTCAAGAATTATGATGAAAATCATGCCAAATTAGTTGGGAATATTGAAAATTTACAAAATGAAAAGCAAAGACTGGAGACGGAAATGCGTGAATTAGAAGAAAAGCGTAACGAATTGACAGAAAAGGGAATAGAAATTACTAAAGAATTGGAATCAATCCAAGAAGAATTAAAAACTGGGAAGGCAGAAGTTCAGACTCTGAAGAAGGCAATGTCAGAATTTAATAAGAAACGAAGTGAATTGGAAAATCGTCGAGGGCAGGAAACAATTGAGCTTGGAAATAAAACTGGAAAGTATAAGAGCGTTGCAAGTCAAGTGAATTCAATCCAACGGAAGATGAATGATTTGCAACTTGAAGAAATTCCAAATGAAGTTGTAGATCCACTTGTAAATTTAACAGAAGAAGAATTAGGTACCCTTGATCTAGGAGAATTGCAAGAAACTATTGCCACAATGAGTCAAGAATTGAAGAAACAGAGTCCAAATCTTCTTATTCTGGAACAGTACAAAGGAAAGGTACGGAAATTAAGGCTTATTACTCCATTTTAAAAAATTTCACGGTTAAATAAGCACCATTAAAACAAAACTAACGACGACATCAATCAGGTTGGAGGATTTTTAGGCATTTCTCTGAATATCTTCACACATTTACAAATTCGGTGATCGTGTCCGGTCAAAGAATTTGAGAGTCATGCGAAACTTGAACGCCGTTTGCCTTTTATTCGTTTTTTCACACCAGTAGAATTGACGAAATTGGAGTTGGGAGATTGCGTAGAAAGAATAAAGCTTTTTTTCTGGATTTTTTTCATTTTTTTTTTCTTTTGCACAAATTCAACTTGTTTTGCGAAAATGTTTTATGTTGCTAAATAGTTTTTTTAACGTATATCTGAAACTCTTTTTTTGAGTGTATAATTGAAATTCTTTTTTTTTTTTGAAGGTATATTTAATTTTTGTTTCCTTTTTATTATAGTTGGCCGAATTTGCTCAGAAAGTTTCAGTACTGGATGAAATTACGGAGAAAAGAGATAAATATCGACAAGCCTACGTATCTACCCTGTGTCAGCGTGTTACGGAATTTATGAATGGATTTGTAATTATTTCATTGAAATTGAAGGAAATGTTTCGTATGATTTCAATGGGTGGAGATGCAGAATTGCAACTCATTGACACAACTGATCCTTACACACTTGGAATTCGCTTTAGGTGAGCCTCTTTTTTCTTTGAGACAAGACAATAATTTAAAAACACGAATTATATGAAAGTTTTATCAAAATTAATTAACTTGTATTAATTAAGATATAATTTAAAGGTGAAACGGTACAGTGTGGCAACAGAAATACAATTTTAAGGGCGAATTCTGTCTGCGTTCCGATGGTTTTAAAGTTTTTTGAAAAAAAAAAGAAAAAAAAAGTGGAGTCGGAAATTTTACTTCTCTTTTCTTACTTAGTGGAATAAATATTAATTAAAAATTTATTAAAAATTAATTCGGACGTGAAGGAAATTAGATATTTATTATAATTTTGTTTTTAGTGTTCGTCCTGCTGGCAAAGCATGGAAGGAAATTGCTCATCTTTCAGGCGGTGAAAAAACGCTTTCTTCTTTAGCCCTAATTTTTGCTCTTCATCATTTCAAACCAAGTCCATTTTATGTGATGGACGAAATTGATGCAGCCTTGGACTTCAAAAATGTCTCTATTATTGCAAATTATATCAAAGTAAGTTGTTAAATAATTTAAATAATATAAATAATAAGTTAAATAATTAAATTAATTTAAATAAAATAATTTTTTTTGAAAACTAAGCCTTTTTCAATTTACATTTTGTAGTTTGCTAATCTAATTCTGGCTCGTTTATTTACAGGATCGAACCAAATTTACACAGTTTGTGATTGTCTCTCTCCGTGCCAATATGTTCGAGTTGGCGGACAGTATGCTCGGAATTATCAAAGTTGACAATATGTCTTTTGCAATTCACCTTGGAGTCAGTAAACTTTTGACACAGCTTCGTGGAGCATTTCTAGAAGCTGGGCGACCATTTCCTCTTCAAAATGAATACATGGCAAATAATCGTTGCCATCGTCAAGAACAGATGATGAAAGCAATTGAGTCCAAGAAACAGCAGGCTGCGAAGGAAAGCCTTTTCAATGCAAACTATTCTATGATATTCGAGGAAGATGACAGTACCATTAGACCTCCGGATTCACAAAATGTGGATGAGGAGGCCACCGGTTCACAGGCTCAGGGGTCACAATCACAGGCATCCACCATAACGGCTGCGGTAGCTTCTGCAGCTGATGGGTTATTTCCAGAAATGGACGATATTGTGCCAGAAACACCAGAAGGATCCCAGGGGGATCCGCCTACCATTCCAGGTCAGACATCCCAATCTCAAGAAACTCAAAAAGTTCCACCAATGGTAAATGGAAGGTCATCACAACTTTATGAGTTGCCAGAAGTTCCTGCGACATATCGACCATTAAGGGCGAGAGGAGCCAGAGGATTTGGAGTCCCTAAAGTGGTTGACACACAGCCCATTCCCAAACCAATTCTACGCTTGCGCACGAGGAAACGCGTGAAAATCACAAGCGACAAGGATGTGGTGGATGGGGTTTCAGAAGTGCCAAGTGTCGAAGAAAAGAAGAAGCCGAGAAGGAGTTTTGAATTCGAGGAAGAAGAAATCATTGAAAGGGAAAATGGAGCTATTAACTCAAAAACCGTTGAAGGAAATGATGTATTTATGACCGAAAGTGAATCCAAAGCTGAAGATGAGTCCTCACAAGAAGCTACTTTACCAATGGACGTTGTCTCTTCGTACGTTGCAAATGAAACACCAGTCGAAAATGAGTCACCCGATGTCCAAAATGAATCAAAAGCTTGTGAGCAGTCAAAGGCTCAAGATGAAACCCAGCCAGAAAATCAACTGAAAGCGAGAGATGGGTCACAAGACGAGGTCCAAAATGAAGCAGAAACCGTAAATGAGTCTATGGAAATCAAAGCGGAATCAAATAGTGGAGAAGAGTCGAAAGTTGGAATGGACTCAAAAGTAGAAGAAACAAAAATCGCAGATGAATCAAAAATAGAAGAATCAAAAGTTGCAGATGAATCAAAAGTAGAAGAATCAAAAGTTGCAGAAGACTCGAGGGTAGAAGAATCAAAAGTAGAAGAAACAAAAATCGCAGATGACTCAAAGGTAGAATGGTCGGAAGCTGTAGGTGATTCAAGGTTAGAAGATTCAGAAGTCAATGACTCCGAGGCAGAACAATCTGATGTCGCAAATGACTCCAAGGTTGAAGAGTCGAAAGTTGGAGATGAGTCAAAGGTTGAAGAGTCGGAAGTTGGAGATGAGTCAAAGGTAGAGGAGTCGGAAGTTGACTCACAAATGGAAGAATCACAAGTTGGAGATGACGTTGGAGCAGAAAAGTCGGAAGTTGGTGATGAGTCGGAAGTTGGAGATGAGTCAGCCTCTGCAATTGGCTTAAAAGTTGAAGATAGCGAGCGGTCAATTGTAGCTGAGTCTTCGGATGAATATCAATCTGCTTCCGAATCGGTTCTAAATGATTAACTTTTACCAGTAGCAATTAATTAAGTTTTCTACTTATATTTTGTCACAGAATAGTTTTCAAAGGCATGCTTTTCTAATTAGAAACTCTTCTTTTACTTTTTAGTGCTACTTGTAAAATAAAAAGTGTCTCCCACGGTCATTTTGACTATTTACATAATTTGTAGCATCTTCACTAAGTTGGTTAATTGCAAATTGTTGCCAATTGTTACGGACCAATTTTTTGCCCTACCGTCTTCCAAATACTTTGTGGAAGGTCAAATTTTTGCATAGAAAAGGGTGAGATGTCCAATTGGATTGGTTTAGTTGAGTTTTTGATTGGACAAGACAATGGCGTTTGTTTTCTTAGCTGTGGTTCCCATAATCTTCATTACGGCCAACGCTAGTCCACAAATTACATTCTCATCTGACAGACAAGTAAGTTAACTTTATTTATTTCAAAATTTCCAGATTTTCTACTTTCAAAATCCAGTTTTTATTCAGGATATTTCATTATTCCAACTTTCGTTTTTTTTTATAGACAGGGAACCGCGCCGTGAACAACGCTGCAGGTGGTGGATCCCGAGTTAACATTATTTTTGATGAAGCGCCGCCACGAGACGCACCTGCTTGTCGTACACCGGATCAGGTATTTTTTCAATTTGCAAAAAAAAATATTGGCAAGGGTCATGACCACTCCCTCAGCCGTCCCGCCTCACTCCCTCCTGTAATCCGTCAGCTTGGTTTGTTGGCTTGGTGGCTATGGTCACTTTTGCCAACGTCAACTTTTCGTTACTGGCAGAGGTCACGGTCATTATGGTCACTTTTGCCAACGACAACTTTTAGTGACTGTCACAGGTAACGGTCACGGTCATGGTCACCTTTGCCAACGACAACTTTTAGTGACTGGCAGGGGCCACGGTCATGCTCATGGTCACTTTTGTCAACGACAACTTTCGGTGACTGGCACGGGTGGTCACTTTTGCCAACGACAAGGTTCAGTAACTGACAGAGGTCTTGGTCACTTTTGCCAAGGGCAACTTTCAGTGACTGACAGAGGTCATGGTCATGCTTTTCGTTACGCTGGCGTGCTATGCTGTCGGGCTGGCAAATCTGAAAAATTGGAAGGGTCGTCATCACCGTGGGACGTGGACCGTGACGGTGACCCAACCCGCCATGCTGCGCACAAATTCTTGGAATTTCCTATTGTATTTTTCTGCAGAAGTGACGGATGATTTATGCGAAAGATGACGAATCGGAAAGTGGAGGGAAATTTTCACACGTTTGATGACTCCAATTTGCTAAAAGTGTGAAAATGACCTTGATACTGAAATTGAAGACGCCAATAATGTTGTTGCGAATTTTTGCGTGTACCTGAAAATTTTATTTTAATTTTTATAGAGACCCGGAACTTGTAAATCGCTAGCTGAATGTGCAATATTCTTTGCCGAAATTCCAACACTGCTTGAGACACCATGTTCAACAGCAAGTGGACAAGAGGGAGTCTGTTGTCCAGCAAGAGCCTCAAGGGTCAAGGCTCCAAGGCCAGGGGTCAGCTCCAGTGGTGTGTTGACCTCTCCTCCTCCTCCCCGTGTAGATATTCCTCAGGTCAGCCGTGAACAATTAGCAATTGTGGTTGGCAACTCCATCCGAGCGTTTACGCGAAGACAGGAATCGGCCAACAAGATTTTGTTTGAAGAACATGTAAGAAAAATTGCATAACTTTAACGCCGGCTGAAAATTTTTGCGGTCCGGCTTAGGCTTAGCTAGCAATATTTTCTCAGCTCCCACTCCTTCATTCTTGCTTTTTTTTAGATACAAGTTCCAAAAGGAAGTCCTTCAGCCTCACATCAGCGATTCTTTACGTCAACAAACGATATCCTAGCCGAAGGAAATAAGGCTCAGCTTAATATCGAAGCGTCCACGTCGCTTGTGAATGAGTAAGGTTACTGGATTTTTTTTTGATTTTTTAAGCGATTTGCAGCGTTTGGCAACGATTTTCTAAGGAATTTGTATTCAAGATTTAAGCCATTAAGGTCATTAAGCCGTTTCTATGATTCTTAGCCTGAAATTGTCAAAACTCCAAGGAACTTTTGCCCTTCCTCATATCAGTGCCCGGAACACTCCAATTGCGAATACTTGCCCCTCCTTGTCGGCATGTCGCCAAGGTACGTTAACCATGTACGCTAACTGAAACCAAGCCGAATTGTAGCGACGTGCTAACCAAGCCGAATTGTAGCGACGTGCTAACCAAGCCGAATTGTAGCGACGTGCTAACCAAGCCGAATTGTAGCGACGTGCTAACCAAGCCGAATTGTAGCGACGTGCTAACCAAGCCGAATTGTAGCGACGTGCTAACCAAGCCGAACTTCGTGCTAATTCGTTATCGACTTACAGGTTATCCTTACCGTACGATGGACGGTTCTTGTAACAATGTTGAGCACCCTGATTGGGGTAAGGCTGGAACAGCGTTTCAGCGTATTTTGGCCCCAAAATATGGGGATGGAGTTAGCAGCCCCAGGATTCTGGACACAAGAGGAAGACTCCTCCCCTCGGCTCGTCTCATTAGCTCCTCCTTTATTCCAGACGAAAATCGGCCATATAATAACATTACGCTCATGCTCATGCAATGGTAATTTTAATAATTGGTTTGATAATTTCATATTGGTTTAATAAAATCAATGGTTTGAAAACTTAAACTTAAAAAACTTGAGCCTACAAGCTAATGAGTATTTTACCTTTGAACCGTTTGACCTTTTTTTCAGGGGTCAATTCCTAGATCATGACCTTACACACACACCAATTGTCAAAGGCACCAATCAAACCAGTATATCGTGCTGTCAGGATGGATTTCTGCTTGACCCACGATTTCGACATCCTGATTGTTTCCCGATCGAAATTCCACCAAATGATCCATTTTTCAGTCAGCACAGGCAACAGTGCATGGATTTTGTAAGGTAATAAACACGTCTAATA
>JABASL010001775.1:0-10047 GCA_019775825.1 Neanura muscorum
GGCTTTCATAGCCGTCAGTCTCCTTCAGAGACTTTTTGTCATTTGTATATTTGATGATACAATAAAAGGGATTTATTGTATCACCTTCGTGTCAGCCCTCGGGGTTATTCGGAGGTCACTTAGGTTGAGCGATTCGGTTGTTCCACCATCCCAGGGTGAGGATATAGGCCCCTAGATTCCGAGTCTGAGGAAGGGATAGGGTCAGCGATTCTGGCCATTCCCAGTTCCAGTGCTTCATAATGTTAGCAATCCTCGGCGGATCCCCCAATCATATCTATTTGTGCGTATGTTGCATAACCAGGATATTTAAAGTTTATCATGATAAAATTGAGTGCTGTAGGTAAAACCCTGATTTTAGACAAATTTTGACATTTTGTTTAGATGAGAAGTTGCATATGGTGTTTTGCGGGTTGAAGAGAAGCTTCACATTTCTCTCAATATCGCTTGGTAAAAAAATTGTATGAAGTGGAGAGAAAAGTGAAGTTTCTCTTCGTCCCACGATAGACGATCTGGAATTTCTAGTCCAATTTCAAAATTTCATATAAAATCAAGCTTTCATGATGACCACACAACATAGCTTAAAAATGGTTATCATTGGCGGATCCACTTTAGAATTTTTCACTACCCTTACACGTCCTCGAAACTCCCCATACGCGTCAGCACCTATTTTTCAGCACTCACATTTTTATATACCTATATAGATTAATGTAAGGAAGTTTATTTCGAATTGAATTTAACGTTGGAGTTGCTTCATTATTTCAAATTGTTTTTGAAAAAAAATCGCAATACTATTTACTGAAAAACTATTCAAAAACTTTGAACAGAAAAAGAGTTTTTTCTGTGACCAGTATTAATGCAGTTGTTTGGTTGTAAATTGTGTAGAAGTACAATTATACAGAACTGTCGTGTACTTGAAAGTAACCGGACAAGGGTTTCCAAAATGATTTGCATTTGAAGCGGCTAGGTCACAAGAAGATTTTCCATTACAACTATAAATAAAAATATTTAATTTTTAACGTCTAATTAGGTTTAATTAGGATATAATTATAATTAAATATATATAACTATATTTCAATATAAAATATTACGTGTCCTTTGCAAATTGTGTTGGCGGGTGATTTCCCCTTGAATCGACTGGAGTCGTGCAATTGTTGTTGGCATACACTACAGCGACCTTACTATTCCAATCAAGTACATTTCCCACCTTGTTACAAACAAACGAGTCGAGACGTCCATACTCGGCCTTTATAATCTTGTCTTTTGCGACCAGCATTACTTCACCTGACCTTGACATTGTCAAAGTTTAATATTTAAAATTAAATTGCCCATCCATTGTTGCAAGTCAAGGTAACCGTATCTCCATCACAAATTGTTGCAACTTTATCCATAAGTATGATAGAAAGCGTGAGTACTTCGTATGTATTACTCCCATATTCTTGTCCCTTGTAAGCGATGTAACACGACTTGTAACGAGGATGGATTTTTCCAACAATTTTTGTTCCAGTCTTCCAAAAGGTGAATCTTCCAATGGACTGGACATCATTATTTTCGTCACGACCGCCCCTAAATTAATTTAAAAGCATGAAAATCTTGTCTTTTGCGACCAGCATTACTTCACCTGACCTTGGCAATGTCAAAGTTTAATATTTAAAATTAAATTGCCCTTACACCACTGCCAAGGGAGAAACCCCTCCATTCGAACCATCCGTCCAGGTAAGGGTTCTCTGGTCAATTACAGTCAGAACCTGCAAGCAGAAAGTAGTTATTTTTTCAGGGAAATGCAATTTGAACGTAATAAATTTTTTAACTCTGCCGTTACCTGAAAGTTGTCAGTTACGTGTTCAATTCCACCCCAAGGAATGTAGGCCTTTCCAGTAGTGCTTCCCTTGGTAACCTTAAATTTCCCGGGAGCCATTCCGTGGTCGTCGTCTCCTCTACATACAAAGAGTGTCTGCCCATCGTCGTCCATTCCACCCAAAATCGATCCCGGTTGGAAGCTCCCGTTGGTATTTTTGACCCAAATCAAAGACTTATCAGGCGAACCTGTAAACCCTGCTACGGTTGCAAGGCTAAATTAAAAACAAACTCTCAGAAACTAACGAACTAAATAGATCAACTAGATTTTATGATTATAGTATAACTTAGTTACGGAAGTTATTACCTTACAGTGCCAAGTAACAAATCAAACGGTAAGAAAAGGTCAGATATAAAAAATGACCCCTAAAAGTTGTACGATGTCAGCGACAGCACTGGGATTTAAAAATTTACGTTAAACAAATTTAATTTACCTGCTGCTGTCGAAATGCACCGCTTCGGTGGCCATAACTCGATTCATTCCCTAGTTAAGCAAACGCATTAAACAAAAAATTAACCTTAGGGTTCTGGTCCAAAGTTCAAGTTTTTAAAGTAGATCCTAACCGCCTACCCCTTCAAGGTTACCCAAAGGACTCTTTCCGGGATTGTTATATCTGAAATCCGTTCAGGGTACCTTCTATTAGGGGTGATGAGTGAGACCAACTTTGAATATGCGGTTTAAAGGCGTACCCCTTCAAGTGGTTTTTTTGACGGGTTGGTATTTTTTAAATTTGTTGGAGGGAGAGGGGTGTATTTTTAAACCAAAACTCGCAGATCGGTGCTATGGCACCAAACCCTCGAAGGGGTACGTCTAAGTGGTATTTCACGGGTGGACATTTTTGAAAGCGGTTTACGGGATCTTGTACTGAGGGTTAAGTGTAAGGAAAATCACGAACTTGACCCCAAAGNTTGTACTGAGGGTTAAGTGTAAGGAAAATCCCGAACTTGACCCCAAAGGGGCCAGCTCCTCCAGGGGCTTCCCTTAAGGGCTGATCTTCAGGATGGAATTTTTCGAAATTTGTTTAGTGGGTTATATTTGCGGTAACCAAAATTGAGGATGGGCTCCAAGGGATCTCCCCTTCTCAGGGCTTTACAGGAGGGTTCTTCCTCATGACGGTTTGTTTTAAAATCTGTCTCCGGGATTGTATTCCAGGGGTAAATCGTGAAGCCGAAATCAATCACCGGCTCCAGGCCTCATCTGCCGGGCATATCACACGCTACCTATTTATGTTCGTTTACAACGGCTTATTTTGATAAGCCAGTACCAGGCAAAATGTAGCAATCGAAAATCCCGAGTAAAAATGCTCAAACAAATAAGATATTAGTGTAAGTGGCATTACGCCTGTAATATTTCCCTTGAAATCTTTTCCCTGCCATCATTTCCATCCATCCAATTCTTCAACGGTATTCAACGTTAAGGGGAGTCAATCTCAAATTACGGTTAAACTTTACGTTATGTTGTTTTAGGTTACTGAGGTTTTGGAAGGTCACATGTCGGGAATATGACCTCCAGGCAAATGATGGCCAGGAAATGCATTCTGGCAAACGATTTCCGACAAAATGATAGGATTCGATATTAGAGTTCGTCGTTAGAACTACCATACCTGATCTCGAGCATCCGGAATTCAGATTTGCTAGATTATCGTCCGAACTTGATAACAAGTAAAAGAAGATACTTACCAATAACATGTTGGCCGCAATGATAAATCCGATGAACAATTCCACTGGGCTCATTTCGATGTCCACAAGAATGTACCGTATGTCAGGTTTATCTGATGGTTTATGACTTTTGTTTTATGCGCATTTTCTGATTGGGACGTCACAATTTACACAAAATTTATCACATGGGAATAAACGCTTTTGCGCAGTCTGACCAAACATCTGCGGAAATACGTCAATTGAGCACCGTTCTAGCGACCCGTGGCACATGATCGAGGCGAAACGAAATGGTGAACTGATTTAATTTGAAAAAATTGACAAGCATACAGATTTTATAACGTCAAAGCATAAATTAAGGAACACACTTTATGTAGTCTCAGACTTAAAAATTGTATTTTTTAGCTACTTCAAGGTCATAACTGATGAGGAAATAGTGAAATGTTAACGTAACACACCTGTCTTCCTTGACAAGGAGGAGCTCGATGAGTGTTTAGATCTGAGATTGAATTTCTCACAGATACTTTTGATGTCGTTTATGTTTTTAAATTTTGAATTGGTTTGGCATCCTTCTGAAAAAAACAGTGTTTGAAATTTGTTACTTTTTGACACCTCTTCCCTCGCTCTCCCTGCCGCACAAAAAGACAATTGTCATGATTGACAAGTCATCAAGAACACGGCTTCCAAGTTAAACTAGGAAAGTTCGTAGGAACGGAGCCGTTTCACCTTGCAGATTGAAAGTATTATTTCTTGTCCTCTGATATTTAAAAATTTACGAATTTTTAAACGCAACTGACGAGGGAACCTCATGGGCTGTAACCGTCCGATTCTTACCAAATTGGGTCCACACGCTCCTTTTGGTCCCTAACGAATATTGCCAACTGTTAAAAAAACAATGGTGCGATTTTCTATTTTTCCCGATTCTTTGAAATTATTTGCAGCTTCGATTGCGTTACGTCGTAACAGTTGCGAAGGGCCCCCCTTTTAACTAACAGGATTTTTCCATGCCAATTTCCATATAAGCAAATTTCTATTGAAAATTGTAATTTTTTCATAAATTCGGGAAAAATAGAAAATCGCGCTATTGTTTTTTTTACGGCTGACAATATTTGTTTTGGACCAAGAAGAAGCTGTGGACCCAATTCGGTAAGAATTGGACGGTTACAGGCCGTGAGGTTCCCTTGTGAGTCTACTCTTTCCTAAAATCAGCTAAATCTATGACTGACTCTCGGTTTATCGAGTCACGAGTCATGAGCTAGGAGCTTAATTGACTCAAGGAGTCAACTCGCGAGGGAGTCATGCGGTTGTGCGTGGTTATTGAGTCATTTGTCAAATGTGTTGGGCGTGATTAATGCCAATCTAAAAAAATTGCAATTTTTTTATTTTACCAATTTATTCTTGTGTCGGTTGGGTTTTGAGTTAGTTTACTAAAAACAGCTTACCCTGAAAAATTTGAATTTTTTTATTTGTTTAGTGTACCAATTTATTTTTGTGTTGGTTAAACTCTAAAACACACAAAACTCCATGCTAAGCTTCTCATCCAGAAATCTCAGAAAATAAACAACTCTAAAAAATACTAAATATTAAAGTCAGTAGCTTATACTATCACCAAAGTTCTTAGATATAATTGTAGTATAACATACTTAAAGATGGAAACGATCGTCGTGTACCCTTTGGGTATGTTTCATTGTTAGGGCAATAACGGAAAATAATAGGAATATGAGACACTTACAAAGAGGGCGGAAGCCGTGATTCTCCAAATCCGTTTAAACTCGGTGCATAGACTATCCTACTTCCCATCATAAAACCTCGAAATCCCTGGCTTAAATCCCATAAGGATTTGAAATGTTCTGAGTTTTTTCCACTTATGGCCAATTCTGGCCGTAAAAATCAACGAAAATTGAGAGGTCATATGAGGTCACGGATAGTCTATGTACCATAAACGGATTTGGAGAGAATCACCTCTTGCGCCCTCCTTGTAAGTTCTAAAGCACATATTTATTCCTATTTGCCGAACTAAGCGGTAATACAAGTTGGGCTTAAATTTCTGCTTCACAAATACTTTAATGCTTGCATTACTGTAGAATTTTGAGAAAAAAAAGTACATGGCAGCGACGATAACACCCGACTTTAAGTTGTATTTCAAGGAATTTCTGTTTCAAGGGTTGGTTGTTCTGTTAAAATATCTAATTTAATCTGCAATTAAATTTAGGACAACTAACATTCCGATAAAAAAAATTATACTGATAGTCCACCGATTATTAACATTCACGATAACAATAACTTTTCAAACCAAATCCTCTGATGAAGTATTTTTTTTTCATACAATCACATTACGCGGAGTGGGCAGAGCAACTCAGCTTAGAAAATTGTCGCTCAGAAATAATTTTTTTTAAGCGATGCGGATCAGGCCTCAGTTTTGAAGAAATCAGTTGGGGCTCATATAAAAACTTTAACTTGGTTTAAATTTTTGGGCTATTTTAAATGATTTGTTTTTCGCCGAAAGAAGGGTGCAGATTGTGCCCGCTTCCTGTTTGCGAGGCTTTTATTTCTTAAGCTAGCGCTTTTTTCACCATTTACAAGGTCTTCCACGACGACGCATAGACGATGATAGTTGATCCTCATTATCAAAGTCTGCTTCTCATTTTTAATTTGGTCAAAATTTCAAGAGGTTGCTTCCTCACTGGGTTTTTATTTATTTATCCCAAACAAGCCCGTGGGAAACACACGGGTTTAAAATTTACTTATTACTCCCAAAAAATTAACCTAAAGCATACGTCTAGGCGGCCCAAAAATGTTGCATTTTAGAAAAACGGGCCGCCTAGACGTCTGCTTTAGGTTAATTTTTTGGGAGTAATAAGTAAGAGGATTGGCTTGTTTGGGAAGGCTCGCTCGCTTCGCTCGCTCGCCCCGTATGGTGCGTTGGTAGAAAGCAGAGTTGATTGTGGTTTCTTTCCATCTTGATATTTTTAAGCTTCGGATTGCCCTGCCCCGCAGAGAAGCAAAAAACTTTTTGTTTGTTTGCGCTTGAATTTTAAGAGTCAAATATCAAATATCAAAGTCGCTCGCTTCGCTCGCTCCTCCGTGGCATTTAGATTCTATCGTGCATGACGGGATGAACGTGATATACATAGGTAGTGAATTCTTTTTTTGAAAACAGAACATTGTTAAGTGTTAACAATACTTTTGTTTTAAACCATCCCAATGGCGTTGTACAAACAACAATAGCAACGCAACGTCAGGGAGCATTTTTGTTTTTTTGAGTTGGGCTCAAAGTCAGATATTGAGCCTCATGCTCCATCTGTTGTCAAGTTTTCGAATTCCATTTTCCCTCAGAAAAGGGAAAATTTAGAAGAAAATGGGAGAGGGGACGAAGGTTACGCTTCGTACGTTTTACGTTGGAAAAGGATATTGGTAGTAAAAGGAGAGGGGAGGAAGGTTGGATGGAAGAGTCTTAACCATCACGTTCACCACTTCTCAATTCTGTAATGTAATACAGTAATTTGGAAAAATACTGACTCAAAAGCTCTCATCTTAATTAACCATACTTAATTAAGATTCTATTGTCTCATGCCTAACTCACGTAGCCACTTAGCACTTAGCAACTTATTTAGTTACAAATATACCTAACACGTGTACCTGGGGGTTCTGAGCTCGAATACATTTTCACTTAAGACACCACAATACCCACATATCATCTAACCCTTATTTAAACTAGCCAAACAACTCCCGCCTCGGACTGGATTAATACCGAGTACACTTAGATCTTAACAGAAAGGACGAGAAGCAATAATAATACCAAATAAATCAAATTATTTTGCACTTCTACCGTATCCAACCCGTCCTATGACGGGCTTGTTTGGCTTCAATATATCATATTTAATGATTTTTCCCTAGTGCATTCAAACCATGCACACTAATTAGTTGACTTGTCAGTTCTGATTCACTTAAAACTGAATGCAGTAGTGCAGAGAAATTTAACATGGGTACACAGTTTCAGTTTAATTTTTCTTGTGAAATATGAACTTCCGCCACAGGCTACTGCACCTGAATTTTGACTTTATGATGACTTTGTTTGTAAAAATTTGATCAAGGTATTGAAGCTGTTGTGTGCATTTGGAGCGTAAAATTATAAAAGTTTGGCCCCATCCGGCATAGCCCCAATAATTTCCCTCATCAATGACATTGAAAATTACTCTGCACCTTTCATTAGTTTTAAATCAACGGTCCACTAAGACACACTATTTAGTTCCTACCAGTTCTTTAAATGGGGCCAGTCAAAATTCTGGTTTTAATACTAAGTTGTTCCACTTTTGTGAATCATGCCCAAGGAGTCCTGCCATTTTCACATAGGAATTTCATCAACTAAGACACACTATTTAGTTCCTACCAGTTTTTTAAATGGGGCCAGTCAAAATTCTGGTTTTAATACTAAGTTGTTCCACTTTTGTGAATCATGCCCAAGGAGTCCTGCCATTTTCGCATAGGAATTTCGCAAATTCGTTTCACAATTTGTATGAAGCAGAAGAACATCTAGATTCACCTACAACTGGCCCAGGAAGTTCCCTTAAAGGTCACTACGGACCAATACCTGAGGGGCAACTGCCCAACAGAGGGCAATTTTCTCTGGAATCGCAGAACCAGTGGAAGTCTTTTGGGAATTCCTTCCGGAATACTAAGATATCGCCCCTGGAAAAAAAGACATAGGAATTTCGCAAATTCGTTTCACAATTTGTATGAAGCAGAAGAACATCTAGATTCACCTACAACTGGCCCAGGAAGTTCCCTTAAAGGTCACTATGGACCAATACCTGAGGGGCAACTGCCCAACAGAGGGCAATTTTCTCTGGAATCGCAGAACCAGTGGAACTCTTTTGGGAATTCCTTCCGAAATACTAAGATATCGCCCCTGGAAAAAAAGTTACGAATACCGTCCGGCGAAGAGGCAGGCGGGTGGTACTCTTCATTTTTCCAGGATGACTTAAGCAAAAATTTCGACTTTTTCCGAGCACCTGGTAATCCGCCATTTCATTCACAACGTTTTTTACAAAAATGTTCCGATGCACGATTCAAGAAACATATATCAGGTTAAAAAAATTATTGACTCAATTCTCATTTTGTTATTCACAAATTTTGGGAAAGTGAATTGGCTAATTGTGGCCGTACTCTCTATCGTTACAATTAATCGTTTTACAGGATGCGCCTACTCTGCCTCCGGATCCTGTAAGACCTCCACGATATATATCAATTTCTTCAAGAGGAACAAATGGTGAATTTGTTAGAAAAGCGATGGAGCTAATACTTGAGGATGGATTATTTCAGGATCCAGCAAAACATGGTTTAGTTTTCAAGTCTTCCCATGAAACGGAGGAACTTTTTGATTTTAGTCTAGGTGATGAAGGAACGTCTGACGATAGGTTACTGACTATCTTGAAAACCCTATTCAAAATTTCACCTCGACCTGCGCATAAATATCGACTAAACAGGCGGGTATCAGGTTTGGATCCCTTAGCGGTTGCGGGTGATTGGATTGCTGTAACAATAAGCAACGTTGTGGCTACATATCTCCTTGGACCAATTTACACAATTATGGAACTCAAAATGACGGAGTATCTTTCGAAGCAAATTGGATGGGAAATAAGTGGAGATGGAGTCCCGACCAGTGGTGCGGGATCAGCTAATTCAATGGCAATGGCGGCTGCAATGTTCAACTTTGATCCCAGTACAAGAGATATTGGAATATCTCACGTTGGTAAAATACGGGTTTACATTTCAACGCATGCCTCGATTTCATGGAAAACTGCTGCAGTTTACAATGGGGTTGGAACTGATGTAATTCGCGAGATACGGGTTGACGAATGGGGTCGAATGGATACGAATGATCTTCGGCGCAAGATTCATCAGGACATGCAAAATGGTGCGATCCCATTAATGGTCGTGGCGACAGCAGGAACCCCAGTTCTCGGTGTTATTGACCCAATTAATGAAATTGCCAAACTGTGCCAACAAAAGAACATATGGTTGCATGTTGATGCGGAACTTGCAGGGGGTTTCTTGTTCACGCCTGCGACGCGTAGAATTCAGAACAGGCTTTACGGGATTAATCTGTGAGGAATCCAAATTTGAATTTCCCAAAATAAGTTGGAAATATGAAATATTTACCGCGCTAATTTTTTGGTTTTGTCCAATTTAGGGCGAATTCTGTTTCGATTTCGATGTGGCTATTTGCCGCGCCCTATGTTACTTCAATGCTGCTTACTAGGGATCCCAATATTCTTCAACACACTTTTTCACTCCATGCAAATTACCTCTTTATGGAAACTGATATCTACAACATGTCTTATGACAGAGGGGATCACACAATCCAGGCTAGCCGGAGACCAGAAATTTCAAAAATCTGGTTTGCAGCGTTAAGGGTAAGACGTTTATTTAGTTTCACACTTATTGACTGCGCCCACGTTTATTAGGGAGGACTACCCCTCAGGTGTCACTCGGTATGGCCGGTTGATGTGAGATTTGGGCTTGTGACTCCACTAC
>JABASL010001776.1:0-10043 GCA_019775825.1 Neanura muscorum
AAAAAAAGTTGAAAGAAAGAAGCTAAGAAAAATAGGGAGGTAAAGAAAAGGAATTTTTAATTTAGGCCCTTAAATGTTAAAAGTTTGATTGGAAAAACCTCAATCTTTGACCTTTATTGACCTTCATCTTCAGTTTACTTCGGTTCCAATGTCCCTTTAAAACTCATTGCGGAGGTATCACTGACGACTTCTAATTGCAAGTAAGTTACGGAAATTGTTAAATTAAGAACAGCTTAAGGATTTAAAAGTACAAAGTAAAGTCCACGAAAGGCACTTGACACTTCTCCTTACCGCTCCCATAAAAAAAAAGTGGCCGGGGTCAGAGGTGAAGGTCGTTTGCGGAAAAATTATGATTACATAGAACGTTCTGGATAAAACGTTGGATTATAATAACCCTTTGCTGGTGAACGGTGACGTGCTGTACAATACTGGACACTTTCCAAAGTCTAACTTTCTACTTATTTATTTTTAGAGCTTTCCGTACTATTATGGAATCAACTTCGCACGATCTGTCGGGGGCAACTGAAGAGGAACCAAAGGCAGACCATGGAAGTCATGCTAAAGGCCTGTTTCCAATTTTTCAAAAAAATTTCAAGCCGCAGATGAACCCACTAAAGAATATCCAAATAAGCCTAGCCGAGTCCAGAAATCCACTAAAACGACGTAAGAAGTCATTACTTGGCAAGACGGAAACAGCCGGTAAGTGCATATTTTATAGAATCCAACGCAACTGTTGTTTTAATTGATACTTTCAATTATGACCAGGTTTGAGTCAAATGGTGTTGGATGCTGGGCAGAAGGAAGTTGGACCGCGGATTTGCCCTGATTGTGGGCTTCTTTTCTCTCCAGGTGACATTCAAGATGAGCTTGAACATCAAAAGGTGCATCGTCGTCTCTCCAATGTGTTTACAATCACGGTAATCAACCGATCTCACTCCTACCATTCATTCTCACTACCATTTTTTTTTTAAATTTGTTGATTTTAGCTTTGGAAAGATGCGAATGTTTTACACACTTTTGTGGATGGTGGGACTGTACTGTTGGCTGATCGAAAAGTGGAGAAACGAGGTGGACAAAGTCGTCTCAAGGACTTTTGTGCCTGGGTAGACTCTGAAGTTGGCGGTGGCACTGAATTGGTACCAGAACGATCTCGACTATTTCTCTATGTTGTGCCAACGAAACGCAAGAATCAAGTTCGGGTACTTGGTACGTTTGAATTTAATATTTTAATTTGAATTCATTAACAGTTTGTATGTGATACTTAGAAAAGCTCAATGAAGTAAAACTAAATCCGTCATTTTATCTGCAGGCTGTGTAAGAATGGAGATCATTGATGATAAGAAGGTGATTGTTTCCAGAATTGATGGAGATGATGCAAGTGAATCCATGACGGATGATTTGAAGATGCTTGTTGGTATAACCCGGCTTTGGACGGATGAAAATTATCGCCGGCGTCAAATTGCTTCACGGCTTTTGGACATGGTTCGTTTTCACAGTGGGATTCCAGGATGTATCATTTCTAGAAGCCAATTGGGAATTTTGGAACCTACTGAAGCAGGGAAGTTATTTTTCGGAAAGTATACTGGAGACCAAGGATCAATCTACACATACGACTACAAACTCGTTTAGGTAAAAATACAGGTTATTTTGATAATTTTGTTAATTTTTTAACTTTTATAAACATTTGACATAATTGCTGAATAATGGCGCAATTCTACGTTTTGCAAATTAGAAATGCGTTCCCAATAAATTCAGAACCTGTCAAGTCCATATCCACAGCAGGACTTCATAATTGGATTGCCAGTTTTGGATTGGATGCCGTTATTTTTACTCTGAAGGAGTCATGACGCATATTGTTTTGTGTACTTTTTCGCCAGTATAATCAGGAATTAGAGACCAAGGATCAATCTACACATACGACTACAAACTCGTTTAGGTAAAAATACAGGTTATTTTGATAATTTTGTTAATTTTTTAACTTTTATAAGCATTTGACATAATTGCTCAATAATAGCGCAATTCTACGTTTTGTAAATTAGAAATGCGTTCCCAATAAATTCAGAACTGTCAAGTCCATATCCAGGACTTCATAATTGAATTGCCAGTTTTGGATTGGATGCCGTTATTTTTACTCTGAAGGAGTCATGACGCATATTGTTTTGTGTACTTTTTCGCCAGTATAATCAGGAATTTCTGCAGTTTTTTTTTTCAGCGATTTGGATTCTGTAAATTGAAACGCTGCAACGAATTTGCAATGTTGATAAAAGGCGGCAAATCGGCGCAAAAGGAGGGAAAGAAAAAACAAGGAAATTCTCACTAAAATTCAACACTCCAACAACACACTCAGCCTTAACCCACATGGACATTATTTTTCTAAAACAGAACATAAAAATCAGTTTCAAACAATGCAATCGCTTCCTTCAGTTCCGGAACTTCGTCTTTATCAGCGGCACCGAGTAAAATAGCATACAGACGAGGTCGTGACCTTAAAATATTGGGTAAAAATTTGATTTGGAGTTTATGTGCTATTTCATTCCAGGTATGTAGGAGGCCGAGATAAGTAGTGCAGTGAATTCGGTTCAAATGAATATTAATCGTTTTTAGAAATTAGCATGACCAAAAAGATTTAATTTAAAATGGACTTGAGTCAGCTAATTTCTAAATCGAATTTCATTTGTACCCTTAATTGTTATATCCGTAATGCCCTTACCGAGATTTCATGTAGCGCGTGGTGTGGGTAGCTTTTATGTGGATACCTTTGCTGTCACTTCTCTTGGTGTGTCGCTTCTTGTTGTCCATTGTTTGCGGGTTCCTCAGCAGTTTTTTTTTTAACGATTAAATTTTAACGACTGAACGAAGGATCTAGATAAAAGGTAAGACAACTTAACATGTGTGGTGTCCAATAAAGGTCTAACTGGCCGTGATCACGAAATCATTGTTACCGAATTTTCATTTTCATTAAACAGTTCCTCTTGTTCGATGAGCCATTTTTCCCTTGGATTTTGTTTCCAGACATTGTTTGCATTCATCTAATTTGATTCTAATAATTCCTGATCTGATATATCCAACGATCCAAGTTAACTTTTTTGTTATTTCGCAGATGACTACCCGAGTGACGAGATCTAAATCAGTTGGAACCCCCGCCGTTGCGGCAGCGGCTGCCTCAATGTCCGAAGATTCGTTTGATGATAGCGTTAACGAGAATGTGATTCAAACTCCGCGAGAGCCAAAGTCCCGTGGTCGTCGTGCTAGGACACCCAAGAAGTCATCTTTACCAAAGGAAAATAAATGCAATAGTCCCAGTTCTCGTAAAGATTTAGCGACCAACAAGGTTGGATTAGCTAAACGAGCTCTTCACACTTCAATTCCATCCGAGCTACCATGCAGAGAAGGCCAGATCGATTTTATTTACAAATTCCTGAATGAGCACTTTCTTGAGAAGCGGGGAGGTGGACTCTACATATCAGGATCTCCAGGCACAGGAAAAACTGCATGCATCACCCATGTCCTGGACAAGTTGAAGGGCAAGAAAGGAAAGGGCGCAGATTTCGTATCAGTCTTTATTAATTGCATGAATTTGGGAAATCCGAACCAAATTTATGAGCATATCGCAATTACGCTGAGATTAACAAACAAGGGAACAGAACTAAAGGAGAGCGTCACAAAACGTTTTACTTCAAAAACGGGGAAAATGATGTATGCGCATAATTTCGGCTTTTATTTATTTTATTTCAAAGTATAATTCCTTCATTTTATGTTCTTAGCCTGGTGGTGCTTGATGAAATGGACCAACTACTGAATTCTCGGGGAAATGACGTTTTGTACAAGATGTTTGAGATGACGCAACTACCAGACGCGAAGCTGATTCTTGTTGGTATTGCCAATTCGCTGGATTTGACGACTCGACACTTGCCGTACCTCGCAACAACGTCATCCCCTGTTACGGCCAAGGTAAAGCGTTCTGGTAGCTTTGGGTCAGCAGTTGCAAGGGCCAAGACACCTATTGAGCTTTTTCACTTTACGCCATATGAAAGAGATGAAATCGCTCAGATCCTGGAAACAAGATTACGGGAAGTGGAAGGGCTGTTTGACCCGATGGCTATCAAATTGGTGGCATCCAAGGTCGCCTCTTCTACGGGAGACATGCGCAAAGCTCTGAACGCATGTAAAACTACATTGGACCAATTAGAAAAAGAAGAAAGAGTTATTCTCAAAACAACTGCAGATGATGGTATACTTTCAATTGAATTTACAAATTAACAAAATTAAAACATGTATAAGTTCAAATATTAATTACTTTGAAATAGGTTTCAACAGTTCCAGCCCAAAGAAGGCCCGCGTGGATATAGCTGCTGATGAAAAAATTGGAATTGGATCTATTGCTAAAGTACTTGGAAATGGAAAGGACGATGAAAGTCTACCCATTCAGCAGCTATTACTCCTCGCAACTCTTCTACGTCTACATCGACAGTTGGCCACGAATCCTGGCCCTGTCCCTCCAATTCCACTTTGTTCGGTCTATCAAGAATATGGGCGTCTGTCTGAGCGCAAAGGATTTGAATTCATTGACATGAGTGACATAGTTTCGATCTTCGCCATGCTGGAGGATCGTTCCCTTGTCTCGTTTTCCCACTCGTCAAGTACTACCCCGTCGTCTAGGAAGGGGCTCAAGGTCAACTCGAAGGGAGGCCAAGGAATGGAGGCCGTGACATGTGACCCCAAGAAACTTGAACTAATACTGCAAAAGTCTGATCTTTTTGACTCGATCGTGTATTCCTACTAAGGTGAAAAAATTTAAATTTTATGGAAAGTTTTTTTTTTGTAAACCCGCTTGACTCTTCGCCAGACTTGTGCCTGGAAGCTGGCATGCGCGCCACAACGTGCGTTAATTTTAATTTAGGCTATTATCTTATTAATTGTGACTAAAGATACTAAACAATGAATGAAAATCTGGTTCTGTATTTGGAAGCAAAACTGAATTTATGTTCAATGTTTATTTCCAATTTCTTGACTAACGCACTTGAGGATCTTCCTTAGTTTTGGTGAAATTCTTAAAATAGAATTTCGAACGGAAAATAGAATTTTGAAGTACTAGGAATCATGCACATTACATAATACTGTCTGTTTCCAGGAAATGTGTTTTACCGTTTTGCAATTTTAGTTCCATTAGACGGACACCGTGACATGGTGCTCTTGTAAATTTGCAACGCCCCTCTCGCGTTCCTGGAACATTTTAGCAATCTTACGAGACCTTTGATTTTTAACCGTGGCACGAGCGTACGGTAATACGAATGGGATAATTATGAAAAGGACTACGAAGATTCCGGTGTAGAAGAAATTGACTAGGTTTGAGACACACGCTCCCGCGGCGTCACTAGAGGAGGTCAATGTCACGACGAATCCAATCGTAACAAAGGTAATGGTTTCAACCCAAATGAACCAGAAAACCTTAAAAAACGATACAATTACAAAATATTATGAATTTTTTTTTAAAACTCAGTTTGGCTCGCTTACCCAAAGTGGATGACTCATAGGAAAGAAAATTGTGGCCATATATCCAGAAAACGTTCCCCAAAACGACAACCTTCCAAATTGACCTGTGATAGATTCGCGACCTCTCCTGACCCTCGTTAAGTGGTAACAGTAGTCCACGAGCGTGAAACCGAGCCGTGGAAGTGTTATGGCACAGACACCGAATACAACTGATGAGACAGTTGAGGGTGACCCCATGAAACATCGCATTGACATTAAAAAGTAAGTTAACGCCATTGTTCGAGAACCTAGGAGCAGAAGGTGATCATGAGAAACTTGAATTTCAGTATTTCATGTACAAATATTTGCAAACTTTTGTGAAATTATTGCGTGTAAATTATTACCGAAACTAGAAATCATACGAATTCCGAGGAAGATTCGCGAAACGGGGGAGTAGACACCTTTTCGGACTGACGTTTCTACCATGTCACTTCTCCCGGGTAAATTGGCAATTGTCATAACCATGAGGGATAGTAAAGCACTACACACGGTTAAGAATCCTTTTCCAAACGTAATGTGGGTCGATGTCTCCATTAGGATAACAAGTTGAAGTGTAGCTTGTGGAGCAGATTGGAAGAATCCTTGAATTCGAGATAAAGCCTGCGCAAATTCTTCAATGGCGAAGAAATGAACGCTGAAAACTTGTTCACGTTTGGCTTTTAGTGCAGACTGGACAGAGTAAAATGAGCTGTTGATAAAAGGTAATTCCTGCTGTTAATTATTACTTCACAATTAACTAATTTTCTCTTTGAAATTACGGGGTACTCCAGTTTCAGAAAAATATTTCAATTGCTCTTGTCATTGAAATTTTTTGGGCAATTGGCGTCAGATCAAAAAGCCAATTACCCAGACCAAAATGTCAAGCCTGAGGGGTTATTAGAAAAATGGCTTACCATAAAATTGTTCCTAATGGTGGAAAGCAATTCACTAAAATTTGAACGCGTCGTCCATGAATAAAAAGACGATCTAGTCGGTCTTTCCTAAAATTAAAAAGAATGCATCAAATTGAAAGCTACAAAAATACTTCTTGACCTTTCGACTTACTCTGCATGATTAAATTGATTTAAAATTCCCAAACTTCCGATCACTAGAATTAAGAAGGTCAAGGCTGAGCACCATTTGAAATTATATGAATCCCCTTCGTCCCAGTAGTACCAACACATGAGAGCAACATCAACAACAAAACTTAAAAAGTGTGAAAGAAAAATGGCCACCGTAAAAATAACGTCCTCCGTACGGACTCCGGTTGAATTTTGATCTGAAATATTTAAACAGTCTCCAGATTGTCGTCTTTGAGGTGTTCCGCTGGACGAACGTCGCCAATTCTTCCATTTCTTTTTGGGCTGTTGTTCTTGAATTGACTTTGCTAGCTTGCCAATGTCAAGCCGATCTTCATCTGACTCAAATCCAAAGGAAACTTCGCTAGTTGACCTCTTACTTTTCGACTTTCCATTATCTGAAATTTTGCCTTTTGTTTGAGGAGCTACTGGAGCACTTTCCAGAGTTTCTGTTCCAGCTTTACTGTTTCTCTTTGCTCGTTCAAACCGCTGATCAAATTCAATTTCACTCTCCTCATTGTCTGAAAATGGAGTGAAATAACTTTCCGAAGTCTTAGGAATTGCTGTATTAGGATATCGCAACTCAGAATTCCCAGCAATTGCAAAATTAAATCTGGTTTCTGAAACGAGAGCCTGATTTTACTAACCTTTTATTAACATTATAATTATTAAAGTCTCAAGATAGTTACCTTCATTTGTAAATGGATTCGTAGGTATTAGATTCTGAGGCCTAGAGAATAGAACATCTTCCGTCTCTTCCTGATTGGCTGACGCTGAAGCTGATGTCGTTTCGACTTCCAAAGTCTGGAAGGGATCCATCTTAGGATTTAGCCACAATTGCAATAATGTCCAAAGAAAAAAAACACGTCACTCATTAATTATACAAAAGTCAAAATGAAATTAAATTCATCACGAGATTCATGACGGATAAAAAACGTAGTTCATTCCCAATGACTTCCTCAATTGGCCAATTTTCTCAGTCCACGCGTCTTGCTCGTAGAATCCAATATTGAACCTTGGGTTGATCAAGTTACAAAAAAAGGCAAAACAATAGATGTCCACAAAATCGTGCTGGAGAATTTGAGCAAAAAATTAGAGCGTGTAGTGCTTCTGTTAAAATTTTTCCTACTTACAAATTTTTAGACAATTAATTCCAAAAAGGGGTACATTAAACCGGATGAGTAATTCAGAGATGTTGAACTGCTAATCACGTTGATAATTTTTAGAGGTGACTTCTTGATGACGCCAAATTTTTGCGCACACCACTTTCACTTGTTGGTAGGTTTGAATAAGCGTTGGGTTGATAAAGAGTTTTGTTAGTAAACTTTTGTGATGGTTAGCTTCAAAAGTTTGTAGGGCAGTGAATTCGTCCTATGAATTATGAATGATAATGGAGATTAGCAGATGAATTACTATTCAGAGTCAGAAGTAAAGGTGCTGAAAATTGATGATGAGCGAAGGCTAGATCACCCTATAGCCAAGTAAAGGTAAAGCGTTCTGGTAGGATCCCATTATTCTCAAATTGGCAATTTTGCGGCTATTATTTGCACAAGAGAGGTTAGCACACAGGGGGAATAAATTCTATTGTTCATTTGAAAAGTAATTCCCTTATCGCCCACGCAGTAAAAAAAAATTATTTTGATGGCCGAGTAATTACAAATTATCAGATATCAAACCAACGATTAAGAGTCGACAGGAAGCTGTACACTAATGCGTCATTTCATGGCCATGATTAGTTTTTGCCAAAATCTTGTAGGTAAAAAATATCACCAAAAATAAAGAAAGAGGTCGTATCACTTTTTTTTTCATCATTGGCTGTAATGAATGTACATCTAATTTATTTCTTGTCGTTTGTTCCGTTTTTTAGACAATCAAAATGTAAAAATAATGTTTTCAAATTTTTAACTAAATTTCTAGCAAGAAATCGTGAGCAGAAGCCAATGTATCACACCACGAGGCGAAGTGGATACACCACCTTCGATGATTTTCGAAGCGACCGGGTACGACTGAGGTTTTAGAATTTTAACCAATGATTCCGAAAACCCTAAACCCTGAACCAACCCTAATTAACCCTAACCCTAATAGCAGTCATTCTGCAAAAAAAAATGTATTTCCAGAAATACAAAATACCCTAACCGTAAGCCTAATACGTATAATAATAACCTTAAGGCATAAGGATTGGGGTACTATATGGTCATTTTTCGTTTTTCTGGCAAAATTGTATTTTCAAACCTCGAGAAAATGAAAATGACGACCGTGTTTTCAATTTCAATTCAAATAACCAAAGCCCAACATATTTCTCAATAATGAAGTGACGCATTCGTATATTCGAAATTGCAAATATTTTGAGATGAATATTGTAAAATGCTAAATAAATTTTTTAGCAACATGAAATGGTTTAAATTACTAAAATAAATTAAGACGTATCGTAACAAAACTGTAGATAATAATTTCCTCTACGACAAGTGGCTTCAGCATGATTTCCATCAAAGGTTAAAATCTTGAAATCGGAGACCATGTACTCCTTCACAGGCGGATTTTCATCATTGCCAGACGCTTCGTATGCGATCGCTATCGCAGCTTCGGCAGAATCCATTTGTGTTGACACTTCAGGATCATCAATGTGGTCTTCCTCTCCAAATAAGTCTGTCATCGCTTTGTAAAAGAAGATTCGTTCAAGTCGTTCGAGTTCTGCTTTGCGCCTGAAGGGATACCATTCAAGCCGTTCCCGGATCTTCGTTTTCAATTCTTCAGGCCCATCTCTAGCCAAGTACTCCACATCAATGCCTAAGGAGACGCTGACAGCCTCAAAGGCTTTGCGAATAGGGAATTCTCTTGCAACAATCGGCTCATATTTAAAATCAGGGTCACTAAGACGTTGCAGCTCTTCCCAATCTCGGTTCAATCGCAAATGGAGTCGCGAAAATCCAGGAGCTCGCCACATGGCTGGAGAACAAGCTTCGTCGAACTCATCTCTCGAGGCAAATGTATCCATGTGAACGGCTGCTACCCTGACTTCCCAATCTCCGTGGCTCGTTACTTTAAACTTAAGAGATGGAACGAAATTCGCTTTGAAGGTTGACGTAACCAAGCCGTGTGCTTTCTCTTCAGTGTCTGCCACAGTTGATATGCTGGAAATATTACGAAGAGCATTAATTTGAGTCCTGCCGTTTTCAATTTTCAGTATTTGGGGAAATCTGTGGGAGACAGTCCGAGGACCACAATTGGACAGTTCCTTGATTTTCCTTAAATAAAGATTTGATACGAACAATTCTTCAATTGTGGGTGGCTGTTCGGTATTGCCTTCAACTTCCGCCATGACGGAAGCAAAATAAGTGAAGTAAACAGAAATTTGACTTGGTACACTATTAAATAGACGCAGCATTTGTAAAGAATCAGCGTCTCCCAACTTCAAATTCCGATTGGACTGACTTTTACTCAGAAAATATTTCA
>JABASL010001778.1:0-10038 GCA_019775825.1 Neanura muscorum
ATTGTAGGATTACATTGACCTGAATCTATCTCCTGTCTTGGTACATGAATCCCTTCCAGCTTCCTCGACGTACAGAACCGTAGCTTTTGTGTCATAATTTTTGAATTAAAACATAATATTTTGGAACCGGACGTGTAAATTAAAGCATTCCGTTTTCCACTTTTGTGGAATGTTTATTTAATCAATAGAAATGGAAATCACGGGCTAACCTCCGGGTCTTGTAAGAAATTGTGTACGGCGTCAAAGAATTCTTGATGGTAGCGAATTTGCAAGTTGTGCTTTCCATGTGGCATAATCAGCAACCTAGGAAATATAATTTGATACATTAAATTTTTAGAAACTTGCCAAGTTATAATTTATAAAAAAAATTATTTAAAATTTTTGATTTTGGCGAAGTCATACTTTGAGTTTGCAATATTTTTTTGCAAAAATCGAGCATGTTTCTCCCGAACAAAATTATCCTTGACTCCGTGCAAAATAAATGTTGGACAGGTAATTTTATGTAACGCTTGAGCGCAAAATTCTCCTTGATTGTGACTATACATTCGTTTCAATATGTCCATCCAAGTTTGCCATGATTCAACGAAAAAATCATTTCCATATTCTTCAACTAAAACCTCCTTCATTAAACCTCCCCAATTCCCAATGTCACGAAACCCTTTACAGAAAGTATGCCAAAAATTATATTTAAAAAGTGCATAAAACTGAGAGTCAAGTTAGCATGGTGCGCAATTCTTACATTCAAATTTGTCATAGTCTTCCTTGTCCACATACGCAAAGACGCCCCAAACAATCAATTTTCGGATGATGTCTTGATTCTGAGTGGCAAACAGCAACGCCGAAGCACCGCCACCACTCCAGCCCATTATAGAGTATTTCTTATGCCCGAGTTGCTAATAATTTAAATAAATGCTAATTAATGTAATTAATAGTTTCTAAGCGCAATGTCCTTTGGTCAAAATTACCAGCTAAAAACTTAGGATGAATTTACCTTCATAAGATCCAAACTCATGTCTGAATCTTCTTGAAGACTAGCGTCTGTAAAAATACGTTTTGGTGGTCGGCTTTGGCCAAAACCTAAGGGAATTAATTCCTTTTAGTGTCAGAGTTGCTTACTCCGATCATGAGTGTATCGGCTGTAGTTGGCTATTTTTTTCAAGAGAAAATTAATTTATTACCAGGTTGATCCCAGGCGTAGAAGGTGTATTCGTCAGTGTGTTGCTTCATGTGAGCCACCAATTCTTTCAAATGAGTTCGCATGGCCCCTGCAAAAACAAATTGATCCATTAAAATTAATTTAAAATGATCGAATTGTTGCGATATTAAAAACACTCATTTTGTGGATGTAATACTGACCCATAATTCCTGGGTAGCAAAAGACAGCATGTGGCCCATGTCCCACTTTGAGATAATTGACATTGTAAATTCCTAGTTTAGTTTTGTGGTAATATTCTGCAAGGGGATCAATTTTTTCGGAAATGTTTCCTAAACTAGGTTTTGGAACTCGAATGTTGTTAGTGCTGAAACGTCTGACAAGCTGCCTGAACCATAGTTTGCACTGGTATTTTACTACCGACGCTGCAAGCGTCATTTTAAAAAAAATAAATGTATAACAAAGGGTTTAATTAGCAGTAATTGTACACTTTAAAATGAGAATTATAAAACTGATAAATACACGATTGCAACAATTGAAAGATTGGAAGAGCGAGTTGACAAGTAGAAGTTGTAATCTTTTACTCACTGAGTGACCTCGAGATAGTTCAAATCTCTCATAAGCATGATAAAAAAGAACGTGATTGTGAGAAATTATAATGCTATACATCGCAAACTGCATTAGTTTTACCGAACAGAATAGAATTTGCTCGGATAGCAAAATAGCAAAATACATAGAATGAAAATTTGGTAAGAATTTGAAACAACCTAAGTGGAATTTTAGATTTGGCTGACTACTGACATGGTTTAAATCTTAGAAGAAATCCTGCAACTAGCTTTAATGGTTTTTAGCCGAAAACTAGCGACGTCATTCTTAGAATATTGATTTCCAAACCCAAAGCTAATACTAGCACACATCCGCAGAGATTTACTTTTCCAAAAGGAAGTCTTCAACGAGTCGATTGAACTTTTCGAAATGTTTCAAATGAAGATTATGTTTTCCGTCCTCCATTATAAAAAGCCTTGAAAGTTCAAAGAAGTTTGAGGCACCAGGAAACTTAAATTGAATTTAAATGAGTAGTGATTTAATTATTATGGTTCGAATACCTTGAATTCTAAATGTGCTGATGAATGTACTCTGCGTGCTCAATCCCTACCATTGGATCCTCTTTTCCATGAATAACGAGCGCTGGACACTTAATTTTGGGTAGTTCGTTTTTACAAATATCTTCACCCTCCTTTTCGAACATTTTAATTTTAGCCTGTCCAACGGCGTGCCATGTTTTTCTGAAGTAAGCATCATCGTAGATTTCAGCCATAGTAGCTCTCATCTTTGGAGACAACACCTCCACGTCCTGGAGGTCTAAAATTGAAAAGGAATCGAAATTGGAGAAACAGCTTCGCCGAAGGATGTTAATCAACTAATTGGCACCAAAAACCGGCAAGCTTTCATTTCTTCCAGCCTTTGTTGAAGCATGTCGGCTGTCCTCGTACCATTATTGGGTTAAGTTGGCTAAAATTGAATAGGTAGGTCAGATTGAGGCAGACAGGGGTTGCACTCCCAAAGCGATGTCAAATTATTTTGCAATTGCGCTGAAGTCAGAGTCGTAATATTTGACACACTTTATTATCGTAGGACAAATGACATGGAACCTTGTTTCCAGAAACGTAACAACTTAAAATTGACCGAGCTGCTTGATGAAATCGAAATGACACGCCGCTATTTCACTTAATTTCGCTAATTATACAAGGTGCATAACTTATTCAAGCATTTGGTACGGTAAAAGTTGTCAAAATGTCCACAATGGGAACATAATCAATTACTGAAAATTTCAAATAACAAATTGACTCACGTTTGATACTGTTATAAAGTTTCTCGTTAATAAACGCGTGAGCAGCAGTTACGACCAATTTCCGAATTGAATTTGGAAAAATAGCAGCCATGATCAGGCCTGTAACTCCGCCGTCACTCCAACCAAGTATCGAATATCTGTCTTCTTTCAATTCCTAGAACACGAAAGGGCCACCGATTCATTATTCGCCATGATTTGCAAACATGAAAAATTAGCGGAACTAAGATTCAGCTTTACCTTCATTAGTTGTCCCGCCGTGCGAGCATCACGATAAAACAGTTGAGCACCGATAGAGAATTCACGGTCTGGAGGTCTACTTCGTCCATAACCAGGCGGGTCCCAAGCGATAATAGTAAATTTTGATGCATCCAAAGTTGAAAGCTGAGGTCGAAAATCTGTGTCAATACTTCCTACAATCAAATTTCACAAAAATTAGCTTGAAACAATGACATTAACACATTTCACAAAACTGTCCGGTGTGTCAAATTACCCAGCGCCCCAGGAAGGCACAATATTGTGTGATGTCCAGTTCCAACTTTTTCGTAATTAATCAAAAAATCTCCCACTTTAATTTTCTGTTGATTATTATTACTAACCAGTCTTCTCAGCGGCACAACTGATAATGTTAACAAATTCGATAGAACCTTTGCCACCTAATCCTATTGATAACGAGCACATCTTAGTGAGTAGTTTTTCAGCACTTTGAAGTAATTCCGCTCAGAATTTACGTAAAACTTAATTCAGCGTTAATCCCAACGCTGTTAATAATTTTTAATCAAGCTAATCAACGCTGGAGCAACATCTTAAGCGCTGAAGCTTCAGTGTTCAACTCAGCGATTACTGAATATGCATATGTACCACCGAAAAAAAACTTCAACATTCAAGCAAAAAAGTTCAAAACAAATACACAACTTTCGCGCCAAAATTATTTTGAAAATTTTTGAATCGCTGATTGCGTTTCCTTATTGCTTCCAAAATAGAAATCGAATAACATTTCTTTAAAATTTGACAGTAAGCAATTGGAGTCCGATCGCTGAAACAGCGATCTATTCTCTGAAAAGCCAATTTTAAGGAACATGGAATTCAATTCAAAGGAAGGCCTTTGCTCAAAATAAGATCGAATAAATATGGTATAAAATTCTTAACCGAAAAACCTACCCGAATCGTTCATATTATTTTAAAGGCAAATCGTCTTTAATAATCGCGAAAAATTGTGTTCAGGTAGGAATTAAATTGTCAAACTAAAAACAGTCTGAAGAGTAGTGTAAACAAACAGCGATTTGAAAACCCAAAATTAAATTACTAAAATACCACCATCGATTGGCCATCGATTGACCATCAAATTGGTCAAAGTTCAAGTGGACGTTTCCTTTTGCAAGAGGAATGGTACGACGAGTTGCAGAAATTCTTTCGTGAATCGAAGATGTAGATTGTGTTTTCCTTCTGGAAATATCTTCAATCTGCAACGAATTTAAAATTAGTTATAAAAATTTTATAAAAAGAAAAAAAAAAGAGGAATATACTATCACAGCTTGAACCATACGTCGAGCTACGAATATGGTGGTGAAGAAATTCGGCATGGTCAACTCCCAAGACGGGATCCAATTCTCCGTGAATGATTAAAGCCGGACAAGTGACCCGGGTCAAAGCCTCTTTATAGTTCAAGTCCAACTTTCTCTTCTGATAATTCTCAACAGATTCCCCCCACTCTCGTAGCATCTTCTCCAAATATTTTTCTCCATATAAATTTAGCATTGGGCTCTTCATTTTGTCAGACCAATTCTCCAAATTTCCCATCACTGAAAACAAAAACACGAAATTCCTTGACATATTAAAATAATTCAAACACGTCATCTCCCCATACATTTGCTAAACATCACTGCTCGGTCATCGGCAAAAGCATGAGCTCCCCATGTCACCAATTTTGTGACCCCTTCACAAAATTCACCAGCCAAGAAAGCTCCCGTGACACCACCGTTGCTCCATCCCAAAACTGCGTATTCCTTGCATCCAAGGGTCTGAAAAACAAATTGTTTTACTATAATTGGGGATTTTACGGTAACAGGGAAAATGGTAATTTGAATTAGCAAACTAAATTTTTTAAAAATTTTACATACTTCCATTAGTTTTGCTACAACTTGGGCATCACGACGGTAAAAATCCCCTTCAAAATTTCTGTCCGGTGGTCTACTGTAGCCGTAACCTGGAAAAATAACCTTAGTAGAATTTCAGGCAACAGAAGCGAAGGATATAAGGGTCTTACCTGGAGGATCCCAACAGATCACGGTGAAATCTTTTGATTTCGTCAACGGCGTCATGATTGGGCCAAAATCTGTTTCAATACTGCCTGCCATAAAATAAATTTTACAAAGGGAAATGCGTAAATTTTAGCAAAAATAAATTTTAGTTACCAGTTATTCCTGGTAGGCAAAGAACCGTTTTTGGACCATTTCCCACAACTTTGTAGCGAATATTTAAGTTATCAATTGTGATTTTGGCTGTTACTTCTTCGGTTGCGGTTTGAGGAAATGGATTTGTTGCAAAGTTACGACGCTGAAAGGTTACTTGCAAAAGCCTTGTCCCAATTTGGCCTAAACGGAGAATTCTAAGCCTGTGAAAGTTGATAGGAAAGTTGGGAAGGAGATTCATTGCGTGTTTCTTGGTGAAAGCTTGTCTGATTTCTGGTTCCAGCAACAGTTTTCACAGACGGGAACCGTCGTTAGAGAAAATCGTTTTCCATAAAGAGGGGATTTTTTCTTACATGACAAAAACATGTCATGCTCAATAAATAATCGACATCACGACATGAGCAGGAAACGAGACCCTCTTCTTTAAGTTATGGGCTTATAGAAGGGCTCATGGAAGGAAATGAATGACTCATCACGCATCGAAAGTGCAAATGAAAGCATTTAAAATTCTTTCAGCTTTCTACGTCCAGAAGCCAAAACATTGAATAATAAAACGAAAAAAGGAGCACGAACCATGAATTATAAAATTTACAGGTAAGAAGTAGAATATTCCCAGAAATGGATGTAGAAAATTGATTGAACTTTTAATTTTCTACGAAATAATTACGATGTGATACCGTAAATTATAAGGTTGGACTTTTTTCGGCTGGGGATTCTACATCCTTATAATAGTCACTAATGAATTTGTCCTTTGGTTTTAAAATGCACTTATCTCGTAGGTTGATGACCCAGCCTGGAGAAAGGCCAAAAAATATTTGCTTTGGATCCTTCCGTGCTAAGAGAAGATCACGTTTTGGATCGTTGTTTAAATCAGGCAGCGTATATCCATACTTTTGAGCTAGGACAAGTCTTTCTTCGGCGATTAGATCTGGATCGGCCAAGTATCCTCGAAATTTTGGATCTGAATAGTACTCGATTGCATCTTCCGGTGGAAGCATTCGCTTGGGAATGGGAACACCTTTAGCAAAGAATTGCAGCGGATCTCGAGCTGTGATGAGGCTATCCACGTCATAGTAGGCGGTGGTAATTGTTCCACCATTTTTCTCAATGGCGGCAATTACGGCTTCCGTTGTCCATTGAACCTCGATGTTGACCTTGGCTGAGAATTGATCAATACCCTGACGTAGTAAGAGAACAACAAAAATCAGCGATCTTAAAATATTCATAAAAAACAAAGCAATTTTAACGAAAAAATTAGAAAAGTTAACCTCATCAGTGAGATTGAATCCGAAATGGCGTTTCAACGGATCAAAGTAATAGATTTTGGTGTTACATAGGGCTGTGATGTCAATGGGTTCGTCTGGATTGAGTCTGTTGGTGTCAATCATGCATTGTAGCGTATGTAGGCTTAATGGTGGATACTGTCGCTTCAAACTATAAAATAAAGATACTTTGTCATCTTCCGCATTAATCAAACGTTGATCTGATTCCTGAGACGGGACAATCACGTCAGAAGTTGTCACGCGTCACCCCTTGCTTGCACAAAGCTTCATTTGAGTTTGATTTTTAATACTCACTGGTGACCTTTGTAGTAGTGTTCCATGGGGATTTTGAGGTAGAAGGGAGTTCTGCATGTACCTTCAAACCCCAGTCGTCCATAATTCATACGCTGGAAACCACCTTTGTGCGCCGCGCCATGGCGACCTCCTCCATGTTGACCTCTGCCATGCTTTCGCTAACAAGACAATACAAAATCGTACCCCTCAATAATAATTGTAGCTTTTAGTAAGGTAAAACACAAAGTAATTGAGTTAATTTACTTACTTTTATTATCTCTTCCCTTCCTTTGATATTGTTAAGTGCCACACGGGGCAGAGTCCTAATTAAAGCAAGGGCTCGGTCAGCACCAGCTCGGAGAGCCATGGTTTAGGCGTAAATGCTAGATTCAGTGTCGGCTGACACCCGAATTATAATTCAGTATTTACAAATTAATTCTAAGTTAATTAATCAATCGAAATTTAATTTTTCTGTAAATAAAATGTTGGCGAAAACACGCACTAAACACCTCAATCAATAAATATGGGCAAAATTCAAATAAATATCACTGAACACATTTCAAATAAATTAACCACAAATGAACTATTATTAATATTAGTTTTTCCGGAAGTAAGGCCCAGGTCACAGGTCGCTAATTATCCTCGCGTAATATTCCTGCATTATGCCTGTATTTCGCAAGGTCAAAGGTTACTTTCTTGTACAAACAAAAAAGTTTTCACTTTTTTCTCGAGATTCAGGATAATTCAAAATTAACTAATTAAAAAAACAATCATACGTTTCAAATTGTTTTTTGCAAACTAATTAATAAAATCGATAAATCAATTCATACAATCTACGGGGCCAGCACTAAATTTAGTTAATTAATTAACCTTGAAATTTATGTGCTTTTATTATAATGGGTTTTAAAGAAAACATTAGAGAACTAAAATTAGCATAAATATCGAGATTTAAATGTAATTACGATGATAATAAGGTGTTGAGTTGATATTGAAATATCAATACTGAAATGATATTGCAATGCTACCGAAATTATTACTATAGTCAATCCAAATAAGAATTACCACCAGAGTGTCTTACAAAAAAGCAAGTAGCTCCTCCTCCCCCGCCTGCCTCACAATGACCCTTACGAAACGGATTTGTTTTGCGTGGCAAAACGAAACAAAATGCCAACTAAATTTAGCAACCTGAGAATTTTATTTTACAAACTCCTTAATTTAAATCGAACTTCTGAATAATAATTATAAAAATGGGTGCCAAATATAATGGAGATTTAAATGTGATTGAGATGATAATAAGGTGTTGAGTTGATATTGAAATATCAATACTGAAATGATATTGCAATTTGCAATGCTACCGAAATTATTACTAGCATACCAGAATAACCTTACATACGATTATCGATTTTACCGAAACGATCAAAACGATATTTCGACTTTCGAGTTGATATCGCGATATCGCAATTTCGCGAAATATCGCCAAAAGTCAACTTCAAGAGAAAGAGGCGCTAAATTTATAAATCCACTTTCTCAATTTTTTTTTTGACACTTTCACTTTCACATGCTTCTTATCGATTTTTTAATCTCCTCTGGAGGGAGGTCGTTTGACTGACGAGACGAGTGACGACACATCTAGAGATTTTGGAATACGAAGTGCTGAAGAACGTTCATTTTCGTCAACTCATCTCACCGGTCCATGCTCTTCAGTCTTTAGTTGTGGCTTGGACAAGGAGGTTGAGCTCATTCGTTCTGGTAAGTTCAATTAAATTCGTTCTAATAACGGTTAACCGCTAATTTGACGACTACATTAGCTGTTTACAATTTATTGAGCTAAACTGCTGCGGGAAATCGGTATCGATACTTATCAATTTGTTGTTTGAGGAATTCCGATTGATTAACCGTTGCAATTCGTCTTGGGTAGATCGTGTGGTAGATCCACATCCAGGTCCCTGACGCTAAGCTGATCGTATTTTACGTATTTTTCGAATTTTTATTACAGAAAAAGACTTGACCTAGGGAAGCCTAACCAACAGCGTTGTGTGGCATACTTCTTGGTATGGGGCTATTGAGCGAAGGATCTCCATTGAGTTGGGAAGAAACACGGAAGTGGGCTCAGCATGTCAAGACAAATGGAATCCAACAGTTCATAAATTTGTACAAAAGACTTCAAAATCGAGAAAGGGATTCACTTAAGTGGGGTGACGAAGTGGAATATATTGTCGTAAAATTCGATCATGCGAATAAGAAGGCACAAGTTGGACTCCGTGCTCAAGAAGTTCTTCCAATTCTAAGGCAGCCCGAAAATGACAATCCTAAGTAAGTATACCAAGATTTTAAAAAGCGATGAACATTTTACATTGATTTACGGAATAGAGTGATGTTAAATCGTTTGTTTTAATTTTCCAGTACGGCAAAGTCCTTGTGGAGACCAGAATATGGTGCTTACATGATTGAAGGAACACCAGGACAGCCATACGGTGCTCTACCTGCCCATTTGAACATTGTTGAAGCAAATATGAAGTCTCGCAGAAAGGAAGCCCAGCTCCAACTTCCTGAAAATGAAGCCGTTCTCTCAATCACTAATTTTCCGCGACTAGGTTGTCCAGGCTTTACATTTCCTGAATACAATCCAGACCCAGAGTCAAGTGCATCAAGGTCATATTTCTTTCCTGACCAAGCAATTTTCCAAGGTCATCCTCGCTTTTCCACTTTGACTAGAAACATTCGTTCACGTCGTGGATCTAAAATTGACATTCAGATTCCAAGTGAGAACAAATTCTTTGCCCCTTTACTGCTGGAGCTTATTGTTTAATTATCGTTTATTGGAGTAATATTAATCAGCCACAAAAATACTGAATACCCCATAAATACGCTGGCTCCTCCCTCCTCGTTTAGCCGTGGGATTTTAACATAGATTTGAGTGGTTTTTGCGTCGTATTAATTGAAATCCTTATTTATTCCTTGTCTCTTAATTTAGTTTTTCGTGATAAGAACACACCTATGCCTTTTATTGAGGCTGGAATTCCAGAACAAAAGGAAAATATGATTTATTTGGATGCAATGGGCTTTGGA
>JABASL010001779.1:0-10035 GCA_019775825.1 Neanura muscorum
GATACGGTTACAACACATTTTAACTAACTTCTAACTTTATTAACACACATATCTAAAACTTATTTTTGTCTCCTTGACCTTTACTCTTGACCTTGTGGTCGAAGAGGGCAATTGGCAGTGTATGATTAAGATGATGCGGGCTAGTGGTCGTCAGCGCTTCCATCCAGTCCAGTCCCTACCTTTAACTGAATATGAGTAGCCATAGCGAAGCCTATCCACCGCACGTGTTGCTCATATTGATTTAAGTGTATGAATAAATTAGGAACCTTAAGCCAGGTCTTACTTTCAAGGTAACTTCATTCATAAGGAAAATGGCGATGAATCGAGAAATTGGCACAGGTGGGTCGCGTGACCCCGTCCAGCGTTCTCTTCAGTTCGCCGCCGCTTTAGGACGCTGGGATATTAATAACTCAGAAAGCTTTGCCTTAGGCCGCCACGTGCCGTCTTCCACCCAGCTTTCGCCCCTTTCCTTTTCCTTCTCCATGTCACGGAATCTAGGCTCCAGATAACCTTGAAGTTCTGGAAAATATTGGAATGGCCTTCAGCAGAGGGAAACGCACTAAATCCGCTTTTTCTTTTAACTGGTCTAAATACATTGGGTCAAATTTCTCATATACTCCATCAATCCATCACCATTTTTATTTTAATTGTCTTATTTCCAAAGCATATAAAACAAAAGCATTTAAACTTTAAATTTATAAAAATTTAAGTTTTTAGACACCGTCTCGCCTTTTAAGAGAATTTAGGCACATAATTCTAACACGATTCTAAATAATTAATTAAGCCTGGATATTTTTGTGTCCATTCACAAAATGGGGCCTTGGGGGAGGAGCAAAGTGGCATGAAAAGAGGCGGCCCTTAGGACTCTCAACTTATCTGTTGGCTAACTTTCAATTCCGTTAACTTCATACTATAGTTAATTCCATTAGCTAATGATAATTGAATTATTCCAAGTACATAGTTTAGATTGGACAATATTGATAGCATGTACAAGTGACCACTCAGATGACAATTACTCATATCTTTTTTAATTCGTAACGGAACTTATGTTTGTTATAATCTAATAGCAATTTTAGCTACGCCCTTGCGCTTTTAAAAAATCGTTCATTTTTGCTTAAAATGGAGGAAAACGATCAAATTCAAGAAGCCGCCGTTTTCATTATTTTTGCTCAAACGGGCGGCGTATGCCAAATTGTGTTAAAATACTTAAAATACTTGAAATTGATAAATATTTATAGGCGAACAACAAACGTTATACAAGAACCAATTTTAAATTTGAAGGGGATGTTGGGGGAGGTGTAGTGGTTGTCGGCGTGTGGAAGTCGAAGATAGACAATTGAATGTCGTAGCTTTATCGTCGAGGGTGGGGCGGCGGTGCCTTGTGTAATCGCTCATAATCGGCGACGTTTTTTGAAGAGCGCGGAGGGGGAATTGGGGCTGGGGTGTTTTGCTTTTTAGAAATTAGAATCTAGAAATCCTTGCGGCATCTGTGTCAATAAATTAAAGCGTATTCCTAATACGCTGAGGCTGAAAAAAGGTCGGAGTAGATGGGAAGGGAATAATTGCTGCGTCGTTTCAGAATGTCGTCGTCAGCATCGTCAATTTCTTTACTTGTCTTCCGGTTGCGTCAATTTTTGCTGTCTCCATCATCTCTGACCTAATATTTTGAAATTTCGCTTGTTTAGTTAATGCGAGTTGGTTAGTTTGGCTTAAACTAGGCTTAAATCAAATTAAAAATAACCGACTTAAGTCAGGTTAGCCTCGCCAATTAGGTTATGCTTACGTTTAGGCAGAGGTTAGGTTTACTGGGTTACGATTATGAAATAATAATAAACTTGATTTTAGGTATTGAGATCCACAAGTTATGGGAAGGACCAAAAGCTGAGATCCCTTGGCAATAGCAAACGAGTTTCTATTGATAAAAAAGGAGCTGTAATGTAAAAAGACCCTTGGTACCCTGAGTTCTTTGAAGCTGTGGTTACTAGGGTCAAGGGCCCTTGGAACCCTAAGTTCTTTGAAGCTGAGGTCACTAGGGTCAAGGGCCCTTGGGAGTCTGGGGCCAAGTAGCTGTTGCTGTTCAAATATAAGTTGCTACGAGGCGAAGAAGATTGAATTCCCTTAAAGGGAGAGGTCACAACTCACAAGTAGATTTTTGGCTTCTGGAAGGCTATTTTCCCTTCCTTTCCATTGGATTTTATGTGAAAAGTCGATTGAAATTTGTTGAGCAAGAAGCTCCTTGTCCTTAATTAGATTCAATATCCAAAAATTCAATTTTCAAACCTCAGATTTTCATCTTCCTGGATTTCATCTTACTTGAATCCAGGATCTTCAATAAATCCAGGCATATGTCACCATCGAATTACACAAAATGGGTTACAACATCTTAGAGAAATATTCAAATTTTAAAGGTTTTGGTTTTATTGAGCCCCTTTACGTCCAGTCCTCAATCATTTTTCTCAATCGTCGTCAACTTAAATCAGAAAAAAGAATAGACATAACTCCAATTTCTCAGTTTCCCCTGGGAAATATTTGGTAGGTTACCATGTACAGATGTTATCTGTATTGACCCCTTGAACTTCAGATCCGAAGAGTTAGATTCTTCGCAATTTATGTACCACATTTTAAAACTGCGTCATTATGTACTAAATTCTGGGTTCCATGTCACTCAGAATTACCTAGGATAGAAAATATAATTTGAATTTTTTTTTTTTAAAATTTTTGAATATGTATTTGAAAGTTTTAATTTTTTTTATAGCAGGAAAGAAGGACGATTCAACTGGCATTCGTGCGAATCCACCACCAATCCATACTAAGATTGTTGCAAATGAGTCAATGGAAGAAAATGCAAAAGATTTGTCTGATCCATGGGAACAGGTTGATGCCCATTCAGCTTTCTTAGGTCCAACACTTTGGGACAAGCGTCTCCCATACGATGGGCATGACTTCAAGGTAGGAAAACCTGTACGTAACGAACTTTTATTTTATTTTTAACTTATCATTTTACACCTTTTTTCATCACTTAAACCTTTACATTGGGCTACTAATTAAAGAACTTGTTCAATTACAGCTTGAATATGTAGATTTGGAAGAGTTTCTTACTGAGAACGGAATTCCTGTGGATGAGCATGGGAAGCATCTGAATCTGCCCCTAGGCCCACCTCCACCAGCCCTTCGTCGTTCCAGCCCTGACCCACCATCAGCGAATGCATTCCCACTGCCACCGCCATTCTATCCAGGGCCAAGGACTGGACATGGTGGTTATGTCATTTCACACCTTGAAAATGGAACTATGGCATCTGATTATCCATCCTCATCACCATCACCCACACCGAGTACAGGCAGCATGACCAATGACTCCACCTCAACACCTTGTGAGTTAAACAAAAGTATTAAAAAAAATGTAATAAGTATTTTAACTTTAATTAATTACTGTTATAGCAGATCAAAATTCCGTCCCCGGGCACGAATTTGATCCTAGGATACGAATGTTCTCAACAGATGAACTCAAACCGCAGCCCATGATCAAAAAGTCAAAGAAACAGGTGAGGGAGTCTTTCATCTTTAACACACTCAGCGTAAGAATTTTAAAATTAAAATTCTCTCTCACTGCCTCCAAAACACACCCAGAAAAAATGGCTCCTTTTTTTGATAAAACTTGTCAAACGCTGTTTCCATGGAGATGCCTCTATCCAGAGGTTTCCAGAGAGTTTTCGAGAGTTTTCCAAAAGGGCAACTTGATTGAAAGAGAGCATTTTTTTCATTTTCATGGCCCTTGAGAATATTGGTCTTGACGACAAGTGGCACGTGGCTGAGAAAGGGCATTGAAGTGCAGCAGGTGGTTGTGGGAAAGACATCAGGCTGAATTCTCACGCAGTCGCGAAATTCCTTCAATATAGAAATACCGAATGATTTTTTCAAATTATCAGAATAACGGTGCGCTTGTAGTATTTTAACCCATATTGAAGATATTGTTAAAAACGGAGATAACTGCTGCGTAAACACTACGTTAACAAATTAAAAGGCCAGGTCCACTATTGTGAATAAAATTTAAAAAATTGCACGTAAAAGTTGTTGGCATTTTAGAATTTTCGCGATAAAGCATAGCATTATTGACCGCTTTTGCTGTTGACCCCGAAATTGTGACCATATTGATGATAGAGGTGTTTGACATTACAATGACCCTGCCTTGACGCTGTTAATTTGTTGATCAATTTATAACTGGAGGGAAACAGAGAGAATGGGAATAAAAGTTCTTGCAAATTAAAAATGAAACTAAAGTTCTGCAAAATAATGTAATTTCCAAAAATTGTTTAGCATTGAGTGGCCAATTAAAACAACGTTCTTCTCTATTTTTATAGTACGTTCCTGATGATGCCAAAGACGCCAAATATTGGATGCGACGGCGTAAGAACAATATGGCCGCCAAACGCTCCCGGGATGCTCGACGAGTAAAAGAAAATCAAATTGCAATGCGAGCTTGCTACCTGGAGAAAGAAAACCAATTTATTAAACAAGAATTGGAGCGAATTCAAAAGGAAAATTCAATTCTGAAGGAACAGCTCACGCGATTTACATATTCTGAGCCACCGCCACCGCCAAGGCGTTGAAAGTCAGGTCAAAGGTCAACTTTGGATCTTGGATAAAAATTTCTCAATGTCTGCTCTGCTACATACTCTGCCCTGGCCCTACCCAGTACCCACCCTCTCAGACAATGCGAAACGTCCGTCATGCCCCCAGCAGGGCGTTATTTCCGTCATTGGTCGTGTCATGTTCGTCGTCTCGTCGTTTCGTTGTCTTGCACCTTAAATGTGATACTATATACGATTACAATTAAGTCATTTCGGAACCAAATGAAGAAAAACTTGGGACGAAGAAGGGTAACTAACTGAGTACCTGTTGTACCTCTGTTTGTGAGTTAAAGTATAAAAAAAAATGTATAAGTTGGTGATGTCGATGTATAAAACTACTCAAGAGCTCTCAAAATATTAAGAAAACACTGTGTTAGAATTATAATTAGGGGTAGTTATTTAGAATGAAAATTAGGAATAGAAACTAGTAGTAGATTAATAGTTAAAGCATGCTTGTGATTGTGAATCAATCGTGATGCTCACTTTCAAACTGTTTTTAGTAATAAGAAAATGGTGCTATTTCTATTCCTTTTTTCATTATTGGCAGTTATATTGTTATTTTCGGGTACTGGAACCCTAAACCTGTTAAACGAAAGAAAACATTTAAGTTTCCTATTTTTACAGTCCTAAAAATTTTGAGTAAACTAATGTAAGTTTTAAGGTTTTAGTGAGCTAGTTTGCGTAAGAGTTGATTCCATGAAAAAAATTACACACTGAATTCTATTTTGATGGACCAAAATGTGTTTTTTTTGTTTTTAGAAGCAGTCGTTTACGTCTTAGATACGTAAATAAATCTATGAAAAAATGTAGAAAAATGACAAAGTGTTTTATTTCTAGTAAAGTAATAGTAATACGGAATGGACAGTGTTTAGCAAGGTCATAAAGCAAACGTTGTCTTAAAATCAAAGTTTGCTTTACGACCTCGGTGTTAGTACCTTGGATAGATTTTAACGGGAAAAGGTCAGGGTCACTTTTGAAGTTGATATTGTCCGGCGGAGTAGACGAGAATTCCTTGAGTTACTTTTGCGTCTAGAAACTTTTGTAGTTCTTCCGAGCTGCATTCGACCGTTGCAAAAAGTTTGAGCATTGAATGGATTCTTGTGAGAGGGAGTGTCCCTAGATTTGTTAGCATTCCTTCAATGTAGGACCAAAACATCTAGAAAAGAAAAGAATTTAAGATCATCGACACCACGGGAAGTCAAGAGGTCACATTACCTGAAGTTCAATCTCACGAATGGCATTTGTAGAAGTCATTGGACTCTCCATCTCTTCTTCTTCCACATAATTGGTAGTGGGTGGTGCAGTTGCTATGGATTTGCTTCCTTTTGCATTTGTCTCATCTTCTGGTAGAGAATAAATGTCTCCTTTAGATTGGACCAGAATTCCCTGGATAAAATTCAGATGGTTACTCGATTAGCAGTTAATATTAAATAAAAATAAACTTAAAGACTAAAAAGGATGATACACCTACCCGCGTGACCCAAAATCGTATTCTAGCTCGTAAAGATGCCACCGGTAATTTCGTTACCTCTGATAATTCGTCCAGGCCCCATGATGCTGAAAAAATAACATCAAATTCTTTCGGATACAGTTACGGAAAACTTTACAACGACTTTTAAGTAAAGAAAGCAATAGGCAAAGGAATGATTTCGAATTGGAAATAATCCAAACCGCTATCGATAGCCTGTCTTGTAACAATCACCTATTGCAGCATCCTTCCACCTTCCTCTTACCGAAGAAGAACTTATTTTGAAATTTAAAAGGCATATTGTGGAAAACACCAGACCGGAAAAGCAAATGCCCATTTTCGACGCGTGACCTCAAGTTTTAGGTTTCAAGGCTAGATCTTATACATTTGTCCTAATTATCGTTTTTCAACTAAATTGGCTGAGTTTGAAAGGGACGTTTCGTAACACGAAGTTGACATAACGTGTACGTCGTTGTGTAAGCGTCACATTTCTCCCACCCCAAACCAATCTGCAATATTTCCCCCAGCACCCAATTGGAAATCCCACAAAGGTTGACTTTAAAAGTCTAATTCATAAGTTAATGAGAATACGCTAAAATTTATAAATAACTAATTAAACTGTTCGATGCAGGCGAAAACATTGCCAGCATCCTGGTATGTCTGCTTGTAGAAGGGCGTATGATGCGCAATAATGTAAGGCGCGTGCTGTGACGTTTGTTAAGACTAATGTGGTGATGCGCAGTATTTGGAAAGCTGGGATTATGTCGCAGTAGCAATTAGCAAAGTGTAATATTAGTTAAACTTTGCAGTTTGAACAAAAATTAAACTTTAATAAATGTATTTTACTCTTACATTTTTCCTGGAAGTGTGATAGAATGACTGCATGTGACGGATTACAATTATACGTCGTAATTGTTCCTAGATGCTCAACTTCAATCTCGACTGCACCAATATGTNGTTCCTAGATGCTCAACTTCAATCTCGACTGCACCAATATGTGTGTGCCATTCCAATGAGCGATTACCCTTGATCGCTTCAAAGGTTTGAGTATACAGCTTAATTGCTTCTGTCACAGGGGAAGGCAGTTCAAGGGTTTCTGATTTTAAATCGGGCCAAAATTGGGCTGAGACAATTAATCCACTAAAAGATAAATGCTATCCAAGAAAGAACAAAGCAATGCATAAAAATTACATACTGTATAAAAATGCATTCAAGATTCATGCTTCTGTCACAGGGGAAGGCAGTTCAAGCGTTTCTGATTTTAAATCAGGCCAAAATTGGGCTGAGACAATTAGTCCACTAAAAGATAAATTCTGTCCAAGAAACAACAAAGATTAAAATACAAATTACACAAAAATTACATAATGTATAACAAGGTGTTCAAAATTTACAACTATTTTCGAATTTCCTCAATATATTTGCAATTAAATATATTTAGGTGTAACGTCGTACCTCATCTTCCAAGAATTTCGAATGATCCTCATTGAATCGAGTATTCATGCGTTGGGAGTCCGTAATATCTTTCAGCATAACTTCACATTTTTGTAGGTCGGAGTCACCGAATCTGGAATGAAGAGAAATGGGGTCAGTGACGCGAGATCGAGGATGACTTGACCATATAATTGAACATACGAGTACGACAGTCTAAAATTAACAATCCCCGTTACCTTAATTTGAGTAATTCCAAACACTTGAGCTCACGCGCGCTTGGAAAAGTATTTCGAATTTGGAAAGAGTGAATACGAGTAAATCGTAGATAAAGCAAGGTGTATCGTCGTACCTGATCTTCCAAAAATTTCGAATGATCCTCATTGAATCGAGTGTTCATACGTTGCGAATCCGTAATATCTTTCAGCATGACTTCACATTTTTGTAGGTCGGAGTCACCGAACCTGGAATCAAGAGAAATGGGGTCAGTGACCCGAGATTGAGGATGACTTGACCATATAATTGAACATACGACAGTCTAAAATTAACAATCCCCGTTACCTTAGTTTGAGTAATTCCAAACACTTGAGCTCACGCGCGCTTGGAATTGGTTTAGGCATTTTGAGTAATCTGTCAGCCAGGAGTGTACGATATTCTTCTATAAATAGCCCTTTAGATCCATAAATCGATATAAAAGTTTGAATTAAATCAGCCTCTCGCAAATTATATTTATCCCTAGGAACATCAATTCGATCTAGAAATAGGTATAGTAGAAAAAATGTCCAAAATTACTATTTCTATTTTTCTAAAATTATGATTTTTTTTAGTTTTGAGTTACCAGGAAGCCAACTTTGCCATTTTGATTCTTGATTTGCAGCCTGACCTGTCAGTTCTGTTGGATTTTTGGCCAATTCTTCTGCTAAGTCTCCTGACTCTTCTGTTAGACTTACAAGAATTACACGAATTGTTTCTTCCCTCTGTTTCAAATATTCTCTAGAAAGGATGAAGATGAGAAACATCTAAATTTAACTAAAAGAGAATCGGTGTTAGACAGGGTGAAGTGAAAATTTACCTAACCGGCGGAGTTACAAGCTGCAATAAGATCCCATCAGGATCGACGAATTTTAGAGATCTAACAACAGAAACATAGGCCTCCACAACGTCCACCGTAGTAACGCCCGTATGCAAAAGGCGTTTGACTAAATCTGCTTTCAAAGTTTCTACCATTAAGTCCCGTATTTTCGTTAGTTTGAGACAGTATCGTAGATCCAGTAGAATAGGTTGCGAGTCCGGGTAATCTGGATAAGTGGAACAGTTGCTCATATATTTTTCTCGCAGTCTAAATGTATTTGAAAATTGACTTGAAAATACTCGAAACTTTCCTACCAATGCACATTTGGAATAGGTAAGTTGACATAGCTTCACCGAAGGCCCGGAGCAACAATTGTTCAATGTCTTCAACAAAACTCGATCGCCTAGAACCGGTTACTAGTCTAGCGATGCCCGGGTTCTGACTTGAAATTTCTTCTATCACTGGTAGGATCTCAACCTTCAGCCACTACAAGACATAAGAAGAACGTTACTAAGCAATCAATCCATTTCTATTCCAATTTTAGATAACATCCAAAACGTTAGAGTACGTTCAACGGTTTCTGGAGCTATTAACCAGGAAGGTATTAATGATTATCGCATGTTTTACCTTACGCAACGTGTCCAGGTGACTGGTTTCGTACCTACCAGAACATTCAGAATTAATATGGTCCTTAAATTCCCTTTGTAAGCTAGTAAAGAGCTGAAGTCCAGTAATATTCTCCCAGGATTGGGGTTTTGGTGTACTAAAAATTGATCCTCCTTCATTTGACCTATCCCATCCTGGTTCTCGCGGACGTCGAATAAAATGGAACATGCCGAAACTCGGCGTACGATCTGAACTAATTCGGGCCTTAATTAAGAGTACTTAATTATTTGTCAATTAACTGATACTGACTAAGTAATTATTAGTGTTTAGTTTTTATGTAAAAACAAAGACAATAATATACACAATTTACGTAAACTTTTTCATTTTTTTTTGTTTTAGTTTTTTCGAGCTCCCAGGAATTCCCCGCCTTTAATTTTTGAATTTGAATTTTACTTTTTGGGAAAAGGTGATGCAAAATTCTGGAAAACTAAAAGTCAAAAGGTTTGAGGGAAAATGCCATTCTCGCGTCAAAATAAAAAATTACAATCCAAAAAGTGCAACAAAATCCTAAATTTTGTATTTTTTGCATAAGTCTTGGTATTTAATTCGCTACTTACCTAATTTAGTTAACATGGTTAGCTCCGTTAAAATAGTTAAGTAATTGGCTTGAAATTATAATTAACACTGGAACCCCTACGAACGAGATCATGAAAATTGCTATGTTACAAAACTGGTTTCGCAATGGCGTTTTGAATTCGTAATTTCATAAATCAAAGAAATAATTTTTTAGAACTGTGCGAGAAATTTCTGTTCATATCCTCACGTGGGGACGA
>JABASL010001780.1:0-10030 GCA_019775825.1 Neanura muscorum
TTTAAAATGGTCATCTGCTCGGCGAACGCCCCTTGGGTAGTCCCTTGTAAGGTTCTTTTATGAGTGTGCGTATTGATAGTTCGTGTTCAGTATTTGCAAATACATCGAGAAGTGAAAAGAACAAACAATTTTACTGCTAAAAATCTTTTACTACAAAATATTTTAAGAATTCCACAAAATCGGAAATACATCGCTTAATATTCCAACTTTCCTCAAATAAAAGTTTGGATTTTTCGCGAATAAGCGCATAACGTGTCATACTAACAAATCTTCGAAAATACTCAAACTAAAAATACTGTGAGGATCTTAATACGAAGAGTACGTGTGGCATTGTGATTTTATAGTTATGGCGCTAACTTTTGAACCTTGACTAATGTGTTCAGTTTGTATAATTACAGGTGATGAATATGTCTTTAAAATAGAAAAACTAGAATACTAGTATAAAAATGGAATATATCAATCCGATTTCCATTGAAACTTAAGAGTGATCTATATGAGAGAACACGTATAAAGGTTGGAGATTTCGCCATGGAACAAATTGACTGTTCTGGAATCCGTTGGCCACGACAAGAATTATATTCCTATCCTACGCTGAAGTTACAATCTCATGAAAACTGGAGTTTGGTTGTATATTCTGTAAAGTCCTGCCATTTTGAACGTCGTAGATTTTGATGAACTATGTTGGCCGGAACCGGACGCAGATGTTTCATTGTGGTTAGACTTTTGTGTGACACCGAAACCACCAACCAGGGAGCCGGCGCCTGTTGAATAGAGGAAAAGAATCCGAGAAGTGTTCTTTGCCGTTAATGTAGAGGCATCCATCGATCTTCAATATTTAAAAATGAATGCACCAAATGACCAGAAGCAGAAAATATCTAGTGCGAAGACGACTTCTAGCACTGAACAAGTCGAGCGAAATTTATTTTATGACGCGATAACTAAAATATTTGGAAACATTGATGAGCCAGATGAAGTTTGTGACGGCGCTTGGATAGGAAAGCCAATTCGTGACTAAATGGTTACGGAGTACAGGTTGCTTTAAAAAGGTGGCAATGAATCTGTCGCTACAGCACGGCACGGAAATCGTTATCTTTGTTTCCTTTCGCAAACTTCTTAGTCGTATTTGCAATAAAATGATAATTGTAATAAATAAATTTTTTTGTCTGTTGTATGATTGGGGTCGTACTAAAACCCATTCACAAAAACCATTCACATGTACGCAAACACATTATCTCAAAAAACATTCACATCCATTCACATCCATTCACAAAAAACATTCACAACTGTTAAAATTTATTAAGATTATTNAAAACCCATTCACAAAACATTCACAACTGTTAAAATTTATTAAGATTGTTTCATAATTATTAAAGTCACACTTTCTAATAGAAAACAACAATTAGTGGACATGATCTATGTCATTCAGAGGCAATCCGACTCTTTAATTTATTTATTCCACTAGTTTTATCATTAAATGTGTGTGAATGTTTTGTGAATGGGTTTTAGTATGGCCCTATGATTGCAACAATTGTTTGATGTCTCTAAAGTGCACCACGTAACGCATAAGCTTGAGAAGAGCGAATGGGGTTGGCGCAATTCGAATTTGTTTCTAATGGGTGTGGTGGATTTTTGGGGTCACGCCAAAACTCCGGGCACAACAGGCCAATTCAGCCGAATACCAGACTTAGCTAGCCAAGACAACGCCAGAAATTAAATGATTAGATCAATTATTTTCAACCATAAATAAAACTAAATTAAACCGGTACATCTTACATTGCGTACCAAACGTGAAATACAATGTGAGTTTTAGTCTATATATTTGATTAAAGGGTGGACTTTGTTAACCTCAAGAATATTTCTTTTTACCTCAAAACTAGAGTTAAATGAAAATGCAAAATTTACCTCAAGGTTTTTTCGGACGACCGTTTTTCCTTCAAGATTATTTTTAATTTTCAGGGAAGGGTGAGTGACTAGTATTAGTATGATTGTTTTCCTTGCCTGCCTATTTTCTACCTAGCGGTTTCACTTGATTACCGCATCAGATGGATACGGTATCGGATGGCTTTGAGGTAGACTTAAAGCAACAAGAATGTGCCCCGACGCTGCGTTACTATTACTGTTTCTGCAAGGCCAATGAAAAAGATTTAATATAACAATAACAATCTTCTCCTCACAAACAAAGAATTTACCTCCTATCAGAACTTTCATCTCTTCAGCCTATTCCTACCCCCACATCCTCGCGCACTATTTCACGTGATACTGAATGTCAGGGGGGAAGAGCAAGCGACTTAAAAACTCAATTTCATATTTCACCCTTAAAATTAAAAAAAAAAATAAAACAATGTTTTGCTTCTCTGCGAGGCAGGGACAATGCAAAGCTTAAAAATAACAAAATAGAGACATACCAATCCACTCTGAATTATTTTTTTTCCAACGAACATGTCACATGGGAGGAGCGAGCGAAGCAAGCGAGGCTTCCCAAAGAAGGCCGTTTGAAACACGCGATGAAAACTACTTTCTACTCTCAAAAAAATTAACCTCGGGCATACGTCTAAGGGGCCGTGTTTCTATAATCCAAAAATTTGGGCCGCCTAGACGTATGCTCTAGGTCAATTTTTTGGGAGTACTGTTCATCCCGAGTTTCACACTGACTTGTTTGGGATTGTAGTATATAAAAGGCGTTGGTGTTGAGCGTTGAATCGCTTTTGCAGAACATAGAACAGCTGAGCACTATTCCAAATGACTGTGAGGAAGAAGAGGAATTGCTGAGTACGTTTATATTTCAAAAGTTCTTAATAAAAAGTTCTTAATATGAATTTTTTCCTTTTCTGATTTTAGATTCCGATGGAATCTAAGTAAAGAGCTCAATTCTCCCGTTCATCCAAACACCAACTACTTTATTCTCTCATCCTCTAAACCTAACTTAGGCTAACAAGAATGAGGATGAAAATGAGGATGACAGGAAATGATGAGGAAGCGGAAACGCATAACAGGAATCCCAAGAGCAAGGCTTAGAATTGCCCCTGAGATGCCACCGCATCTCACACTGAGGTTGACTGGGGGGGGGGCGGCGGAAAGAGAATTCAAAAACTTAGAAAGATTGACGAGAGATGGAGCTCAAGGCCCGAGATTTGACTTTGAAGTCAACTCCAAGAAAAAAAAACAATTTGCTCCCTTGACTTCCCGTTGTTTGCACAAGGCCATTCGAAAAGGTTATTCGATGTTTTACTTAAACAAAAATTATTATTAGCTATAAAATCCACTTGCAATTGGCCTTCTCTTTTGAAACCGAAATTTAACTGCGTTTCCCCTCATCCAAAGAAAGGCTATTCCTACCCGCACATTTTCGTGAACTATTTCACCTGACGCCAAATCCCACCGGGGAGCTAGTGAGGCGAACGGCTTAAAACCTTAATGTTTGATATTTCTCCCTTAAAAATTTAAGAAAAAAACAAGCTAATACCAGAGACTATTTTTTGTTTCTCTGCGGGGCGTAGCCAATGCGAAACTCAAAAAGAACAAAATGGACTGACACAACAACAATCCACTCTGTATTATTCTTTTCTCTACCAACGTAACACACGGGGCGAGCGAGCTAACCAACCAAACAAACCTTGTGAAACACGGGATTAAAATTACTTACTACTCCCAAAAAATTAACCTCCAGCAGGCCCCCCGTTCATCTAAAACCCAACACTTTTGGGCCGCCAAGACGTATGCTATCTAGGTTAATTTTTGGGAGTAGAAAGTAATTTTTATTCCGTGTTTCAGACGGGCTTGTTTGGGATTGTATTATATAATAGGCGTTGGCGGTGAGCCGGTGCGCGATGCATCTGAGAAACCTCTCAAACAACTTTTGATTTGTTTTGTGTCATGAGTTGTAGAGATTTCTAACCAATTCCGCATTTTAATTTGATGCTCCGCCCCTGAGTATGAGTTCTGGACCTATTAAACTTTTTTGCATTAAAGCATTTCAAACTCGTAAGCTCATTTTTTGTTGTTATTTTGTTAATGTTGTGCGATTTCTTCCTTCAATCTTTATAGCAATCAATCAATTTTCTCTCAATAAATCCTGCCTGAAATTTGTTTTACAAATTTCGAAAATAAACCACAATCTATACTCTCCCAATTTAGAGTAAATAACCCCGCAAATTGTGTTATTTTAATTATTTCCCAGTTTGAACGTTTTGTTTAGCTGACTTGCACTCAAATAGTTTATTTGAAATCTGGTCTGATCGAATTAACATCAGTAGGGTGTGGTTTCTACCGAAAACAAAGGCTTAACGCCTCTTTGCAATCACATTAAAATCCCCCGGCGTCTGAACAAACGATGGATTTTCGACAATAGCAGGGTCTTTATCGAACGATTCCGTATCAAGTTCAATTGTGTAACGTTGTAGAATTGAAGTCAAAATTAAGAAAATAGTGTCACGTGCCAAATTTTCGCCTAAGCATAATCGTTTTCCTGTAAATACAAAATGAAGAAATTATATAGCACCATTGTCTTTTTCGTTTAAATTAAAAGTTTAAACTTTGGTTTGATTTCAAACAAATGTCATATTTGGCTACCTCTGTATTTTGCAACGTACTCACCAGTCGAAAATGGCATAAAATGAGAATGCTTAACCAGTTGCTTGCCAGTTACATCTAAAAATCTTTCTGGCCGAAATATTTCTGGATCTTTCCAATAGCCTTTGTCATGATGAATTCCATGAAGGTTTGCAAATACGACGGCCTTCTTTGGAAAAAAATAGCCAGCAAAAACTGAAAATGAAGGTTTGCAAATACGACGGCCTTCTTTGGAAAAAAGTAGCCAGCAAAAACTGAAAATTAAAATAAAATTTGCATTACAAAAATTTGATTTAAGGGCATTTTTTATACTGGTGCATAATTTTTTTGCTAAACCTGTATCTTGTTGTACCGCGTGGTACAAGGTCATTGGAACTAAACTGCACATCCGATGTACCTCGTTCAAAAATGCCTCCATGTACACTAGCCTAAAAGCATAGAGTATATACAGCAATAGCCCTAAAATTTGTTGACTGAATTATTACCAACAAAGTATAATTGAAATTTAATCTAACTTATTTCTATCATCTCGGATCGGAAGCCGATTGTTTCCAATAACCGTACCAATTTCTTCTTGAACTTTCTCTTGAATCCCTGGATTTTGTGTCAAGTAAAGGACTGCCCATAACAGGGTTGTGCTCGTTGTTTCTGCTCCAGCCACAAACATGTCTTTCAATACGACAACCAAATTCATCACTGCAAAATCAAAATAACAGCAAAATAATAACAGCAATAACAGCAAAAAATAAGTTAGTGTATAACCAGCAAATCTAGCCTAAAACTAATGTAAAAGCGAGTTGATTTTGCCGATGGTAGTTAGTTCCAAAGTGAAATTCTCTCTTCACGGGAAGAAAACGGACGGGGTTTTAAACTCATTTGCGATTCGCGGCGTTGGTTCCATAGGCGATTTCTCCATAGTATAGTTCTCCATAGAAATTTCACCATAGGAGTAATATCCATGACAAGTATTTAACCTAAACCTAAACCTAAACCTCAACCTAAACCTGAACCTAAACCTAAACCTAAACCTCAACCTAAACCTGAACCTAAACCTAAACCTCAACCTAAATCTGAACCTAAACCTAAATGAACTTCCCTAACTTTTTTTCCACTTTTTGCAACTTTCTCAGCTTTTTCGACTTTCTTAGGTTTTTTTGATTCGCGGCGTTGTTTCCATAGGCGATTTCTACATAGTATAGTTCTCCATAGAAATTTCACCATAGGCGTAATCTCTATGACAAATATTTAACCTAAACCTAAACCTAAACCTCAACCTAAACCTAAACCTGAACCTAAACCTAAACCTAAACTAAACATAACCTAACCTGACCTGATGCCTTATGGAGTATACTCCTATGGTGAAATTTTTATGGAGAACTATACTATGGAGAAATAGCCTATAAAAACAACGCCGGACACACTCATTTGCATATTTTTAACCCTTTCAAACAAATCTTCGTAAAAGCGGCGGGCCCTACGCAAGCCTCGCGACCCCACCACGCATGGCCAAAGACGAAGGTACTGCGCTGAAACGTAAACATGGGGGCGCGCCACGCGAGCGACGTCTACTAAAAACGCACTTGACTCATTCTCATTTTGATTAGCCAATAGCCAAACACGCGTTTTCGGTGACGCAATGGATACAAAAACGGAAATAATTTGACAGTTTTAGTCTATCCATGGCGTCTTAGCACAGTAGTGTCTAACTAGTAAATTAATATTAGCAATTTGGTTCACCCAAAAGTTGGTATTTGGTTAATAAAGTTAACTGACTTACAGCCTTCCTCCGCATGTAAACTTGACTTTGGATCTAGGACGGAAATAATTTGACAGTTTTAGTCTATCCATGGCGTCTTAGCACAGTAATGTTTAACTAGTAAATTAATATTAGCAATTTGGTTCACCCAAAAGTTGGTTACCAGAAGTAATTACCAAGTTCAAAAGTAATTACCAAAAGTAATACCTTTTGGTTTACTGACTTACAGCCTTCCTCCGCATGTAAACTTGACTTTGGATCTAGGTTTCCATCTTTTCTCTCACGAAGGTACGCGTCGACAAAGTCGCGTGTAACACCATCACGATACGTATTTTCGTGTTCTTTAACTTCTTGTTTCATTAATTCCAGCATGTCAACCCTCATTTGCACGGCTTGTCTCCACACATCACCTTTAAGCAATTTTGCTGCAGCCACAAAGAAAACACCGACGCCAGTTAGCCTACCGGTTTTCACGGCTCTGATAAATGTTCAAAGTAAAAAATATTGAATCCCCAAAAATTATTCCTGGTCGCGTTTTTATACCCAACACTTTCGGGTTCATAAATATTATTGAAGTGGGTGTTTCTTTTTAATGTAAAAAAAAGACAAACTTACGTAGAAAGCATTGTTATGAGCCTTTCAAACACCGGGTCATCCCATTGAAATCGGTGACTGGTGAGTATCATCCAAAGGGAATTCAAAACTGCCGCAACAAAGAAAACACCGACGCCAGTTAGCCTACCGGTTTTCACGGCTCTGATAAATGTTCAAAGTAAAAAATATTGAATCCCCAAAAATTATTCCTGGTCGCGGTTTTATACCCAACACTTTCGGGTTCATAAATATAATTGAAGTGGGTGTTTCTTTTTAGTGCAAAAAAAGACAAACTTACGTAGAAAGCATTGTTATGAGCCTTTCAAACACCGGGTCATCCCATTGAAATCGGTGACTGGTGAGTATCATCCAAAGGGAATTCAAAACTGCCGCACTAAAAACTGTTCTCAGAGACAAAGATTCTCCTTCTTTGTCTCTGTTTTACACCACAAAATTTTTTTATGCAATGTTAAAATTTCACTTGCTTAAAACTGCTTAAAATAAAAATATGTGAGAACTAATACTTGAAAAATTGCACAAGGTGTCCAACTTCATCTAAAATTAGAGATTCCATTGCAGATCGTCCAAACCCAAATTCCTTAAATTGTTTCAAAGCAAAGCGCCTCTGTTCATTCCAAGTTTCATTTGCGTCACAGAAAAGAATTCCACGGTTTCGAAATCCAAGGCCCCCATTCGCAGAGTGAAACATTTCCAAATCTGGCCTTCCATTCAATGCATCCAGTTTGAATGCTTCTTGAATCAGTTTCAAGTCACTGATAACAATTACGCTGAAAGTAAGTAAAACAAAATAAATTTAAAATTACTATTTTGAGTCGAAAATTTTTAACTGTTCCAAGCTAAATTTTACTTAAAATTTCCAATTCCAATGGAGCATATGGGACCATATTTTTTCTTGTATTTTTGAATTTCCTCAATAGCATTATTTCGATTGAGATGAATAATTGAACCCAAAATTGGAAGTCCCCATGGTCCTATGTCACAGTAAGCATTATTATTTGGTTATTGATGAGACTCAGTTAAAATGAGAATCGCTAAATTTCTAATTGTAAATTCAAATATTGTACCTTACTTACCTGGAGGAAGTTTTTTAAGCCACCAAACTGTACGAATTGTGTGGACAAAGAAAGCAAGAATTAATATTAGGAGACAGGTAAAAAATGTACCCATCTTGATTCTGAAGACGTTTTCCCCTGAGCAACTAATTCAAGAAATTCAATAAGGACAAAATTGTGTTTCCTTCCAAATCTGCAGAAAAGTTGGATGGATACTACGACCTTTCAAGTCATTCCAGTTACAGATTCATATGTTTATGACGTGGTGATGAATTCATAGAATCAAAAAAGCACAGCCTTCTCAGTAATTCTATGAGGGAAAGGATTCCATAAAAATTCATTTTATCTTATCCTGGGTTTGCTATGGTCAGTTAGGTTATCAGCTTTTGGTGTTATTTTTTGCATTATCAAATTTTGTTCAAAAAATTGCAACAAAACAGAAAAACTTGCAAACACAGGACTATCAATTGAATGACGTTGTGACGACGTTTTTGGTAAAGTTTTATAATTCACAACAGCAAAGCATGCGTTAAAAATTTCCTGAAGTCAGTTAAATTTGATGATTTAATTTGAAAATTATTATTCGTGGAGATTTGGTCTTTCATGTTCAATTCTGCGTTATGAAATGTGTTTAAGCTGTTTTTGTCTTTTATCAGGAAAATTCAACTGAACGTTTAAGTTAGGCAACGTATGTAATATCAAAATAAAATAAGTTTCAATTAATAATCGAAATATCCAGGATATTTAATTTAGCGAACAAGGCACTGTGCCCAGAAAACATAATTCAAATATTTGTGCAACATTATATAATGATAAAATGACATTTGTGTTAAGGGGTTCATAAATGATAACATTACCAGATATAAGTAAAGATGCTATAGCTGAAAATGAAACATTTTCTCAAACTTGTAGGTATTACTTCGGATTTGTTTAAATCTCTGAAATAATTATGCCAACCTTACCTGCAAATCGACTTTAAAGTATCATCGTTTTTAAAAAGAAAGCAACTGGGAATACTATTTTGAAAATCCTTCTTCTGTTTTTTCAATGGTTTCAATGATTTCTTACTACCTTTCTATACTTATTTTCAATGGTTTCAATGATTTCTTACTAACTTTCAATACTTTCAAAACGCGAACTAAAAGTCGTGCAAACTTCTCAAGAATTGAGCTGAAGGCTCTTGTTCGTCTCGGATTAACTCATCCTAATGCGGGTGCCGGTATTGCTTCTATTGGGACACACTTTTCAATGAATTTGTAAAAGTTTTCCGATTCATTCATTTAATTCTTGATTTACTAAGATTGCCATTTATTTCTTACTCGCCTAAATTATGATTAAATCATAGTTTGAAAATTCTTAAGTACCTAGGTTACAATTATTATAATGGGCTACCCATTCATATCCACGCGTCGGGTATTAAGGGAAACTTGTTATTTTTATGGCTCTGCTACGGGTCATTGCGAGGACGGGATTAAGAGACTCCAATATCAGAGGTTCTACTTATTAAAAATAAGAGATTTAAAAAAAAAAAAAAACTTATTGAAACGCATTTGAATTTTTGTTTTTAAGTAATTCATAGAATCATTTCCTAACGCGGCGATATCAACAAATCGTTTCAAGGAAATTGAATATGAAATTCTCAATTTCTTCCCCTTAATCCCAAAGTGCCCGAATCCATGTCATTACTTCCAAAAAAATATCTCCCGCAACAAACACTTCTACATAAATTCTCCCATAACGCAAGTACTTCAATAGCAATTACTAACGCATCAATTAATTATATTCTGGAAACACTTGTATAGATGCTTGACTCCTTAAAAATGGTTTAATTCCTATCTCACTGCTAATCAGTTCCTACCAAATTTTGCGGTATAAAATTTGCTTTTAAGGACAATGATTACTGTTGGGTTAGTTAATTTTAGGGTTATAGTTCCGCAATTCTTTAAATTCCGTTCTTTAAATTAAGTTCCGACTTCAACTATTTACAACTTGAACGTTTTTCTGTAGTGTTTACTATCTTTTTTACCCTGATCCAGTT
>JABASL010001781.1:0-10027 GCA_019775825.1 Neanura muscorum
ACAAGGACACTCTCGCCAAGGCACAGGGAGAGTATGATTGTCCATTGGCAGCCTTTGCTTTTGGAGTCCTTGTCGGTGTCTTACAAATTATAGCTTTTATTTGGGTAAGACAGGTTCACTACGTTTTAGGTTAAGAGTATCAATAGTGTGTTAAATTCTCATTGACCATTGTTTTTTGTCTGACCTTAGGCCTGCTTCAAAGAGGACCCAGGGATGCTATGGAATGGTCTCCATATTGGAGCTGCTGTTTGTGCTTTGATTGGATGTGCAATCGGTATTGCGTTCGAGGTTTACAAGGTTCGAGGGTACCGTGGATTTAGTAAGTACAAGTTAGCAACGACAATGAAATTCTTAATAGAATGATCGTTATTTTAAATAATATTTGATTTTATTAGCTAAAGAAGAACGATTACAATTTGGTGATCAGAAACTCTCAGATGACTCAGCTGGTACGGCTTTCGTTGTAATTAATGGGCTGGACATTGTCGTCTGTATCATTGGAATCATCGTCGTCTGGATGAAGAAATCCTAAATGTTCCAAGTAATCTCAATACTTACAAGTCCGTAAAAATGAAACAACGAATCTTCGAACCACTTCAAAATACTTCAAAACAACGGTATTCAAATTCCAAATTAATTTATACGTTTTATACTTTGAAGAAATCGTAAAATGGTTTCCAAATTACAACAATGTTTTGAAAGTAGTTTTAAAATAGAATTCGAAATTAAAAGATACCAAAAAAATAATTTAACCACATCGGCAATTTCGTGTCAAGTCTGGGAAAACTTTCTTACGGATGTAATTGACGTTATTCCAATTTAATTAAAATCATGTCATGGTGCTTTCGTGTTTAGCTTGGATTTAGACAATTAGTTAACATTCATTATTCCTTAAGGTCAAGTTCCAACTTACATCATTTCAACATCCACATGGTTGTTTCCAGAACTTCCGTATACTGTACACTGCAGTAAAACTTCGGCACTTTTCCTGGAGTTCGCATTCATCAACGTGAGTTTTCAACAATTAGGTAACAGGTTTGGTACATTCGTGAATAGAATTTGAACTTTGACATATCTCTGGAACAGAGATTCCGATACAAACCAAGATGGGTGACGTTTCAATCCTTGTCCGAATTCGAATCCTCATTGTTGCAATTCTAGTTGCAACAATTTATCCTCTTGTGATTGTATTTTGCTTCGTTCCAATTTATATTCTACGTTATGTAACAAGTTTGCTTAAGCGCCTCCTTCGACCCGATTTAGGAAAATTATTAACCGCTCGTTCCTGTATTTTTGCTGTTGATGACCTTTACAAACAACCTTTATCAACCCTTGTTGGCATTATGACTTTGGAAGGTCAACTAACTATTGAAACACTGCGTACAAGTTTTCGAGAACGAGTTCTTCAAGGTCACAAAAACGAAACCAGCTTGTCACATCCCGAGTTCCATCACTTTCCTTCCACCTGGATGGGCTTCCCTGTTTGGGTTCCAGAACACAATTTTTCGTTAGATCAACATATCAAGCCATATGATGGTCCAGTGTCATATGACCTCCTGACCGAATCGGTTTGTTTCAAAATTGCGGATGAGCTTGTCACAAGACCTTTCATTGCTGGAAAAAGTCCTTGGGAAATGTATGTCCTTCCAAATTATCAAGTGGACGGTGACCCGAATCCAGAAATACCGAAAACAGTAATGATGCTAAGGAGTCACCACTGTTTGGCCGATGGTTTCAGTTTGGTTAACCTGATGACTAAGCTAGGGATGGTACAGACTCTGCCTTCGCCAAATTACCCGAAACGAGGCTTCCTAACAACTTGCCTTTATTTTGTGACCTTTGTCCTTAGAATCCCGTATGACCTTGCCACAATGATGGTTTTGAATTCAGATCCACTTGGACCCTGGTACTTGCCTCAATCTCAATTGGCTCCAGCTGTGGACAATGCCTTCTCATTTTCTCCAAAGATACCTTCGACCTTTATCAAAACAATTCGTGAAACCCACAAGGTCACAACCACTGGTGTTCTTATGACAGTCATTACTGGAGCCTTGAGAAGAATAATGGTAGAATCTGGAAAAGGTGTTCCAGAATCAATTACCATGATTACCGCCCTTCCAGTTCCGGGTCACCCTGATAAGATGAGGAATCACATGTAAGGGATTATACAAAAAAAATTGAGGCTTGCGGCTTGCAGAACTGAGCTTGTGGAGCTGAAGCCGATTGAGGATTATCACCTGATCAATCGTTCATGACGACAAGCTGATTTCAAAGCGAAGTAGCAGATTTTTAAATAACGAGACACGATTTTTCGGGTTTATCTCCAGAATAACTTCTAATTTGTTTCAGGACAGCGGTAGTATTGTCACTTCCGATTGGAATAGAAGATCCCCTCGATCGACTTCGAATAATTGAACGAAGCATGAAATCGCTCCGTAAATCAACGCCTCCTACTACTTTGTTCTACCTTGGCAAAATATTCGGAGCACTTTATCCAACAATGACCCGCTTTTTTGGTACACATCGTGCAATTTCCCTGATATTCTCAAATTTTCCGTAAGTAAATTCTAGAAGCTTTTATGAGTTCTTTCGGTTTTTGTGTTTGAATACCATGAGCATTGTGTCTGTTCTTAGTGGTACATCACCTCAAGCACGATTCCTTGACCTTCCAATTTTGGACTCATTGTTTTTTGGTGGGATGACCCCGGGAATGGGTAAGATCACATTCACAACCACTGCTTCTAGGGTGTACCCGTGTGATCTGTAAGTAAATATTGCACGGTATCATTGCTTGGAGTGTCTACGTAAACACAAGTACTGTCTTCAACTTTTGCGGTCACCGAATTCCGAATTTTCGGATTCTGAATCCGGAAACGGAATTCAGACACCGAAAAAATGGAAGACAGTACTTACGTAGACACTCAAAGCTAATTGTGAAGCTAAGCAATGCTTAGCTTCACAATTTTTTCATGTCCATAACTTGAATGTCATTCCTACAAATTATTCTAACAAACAATTATTCAGTTGAAATTAGTTAAATATTAATCTATTTTTTTTTTGTTTCTTTCAATATTAGGAATGGGAGCAAACGCGGTTATTTCGAATGGAAACTTACGCATGGCATTAGCAATTAATGCCGCCATTTTACCAAATGGAGATCTTTATCTCCAAGGATTTAAGGATCATATTCGCATTGAATTGGACAATCTATTGATCAGTTACTGAGGAATTTAAGCTTAGGAATTATGACTATTGTATTAATTTTGGTTAATTTAATTGAAATTGATTTAATTTTATTGAATTTTAAGCGCTGGAATCGTTTTTCAAGTATTTTTTCAATTCAATGTAAAGGTCATGTTGTACCAGCCGTTAAGCTGTAATGAATTGGAATAAAATTCAAATTGCTAACTACATTATGCCCTTCATTTCGTTTTTCATTTTTCACTTTTCGGTTTTTTTTTTTATTCAGTTTTTTAATCGATTTCAAGAGCCATGTATTAGGTCCACACGCAGTTTATTTGTGTATTTCGTTAGTTTTTTTAATTTGAGAAAATTAATTTTCATAATTTTTGGACCTTGACGCATCACGCCTGGGAAGAAATACGGAAGTAAATTGGAGCTTCTGGAAGCTCCATTTTCATTAATTGGACAATTAATGAAAATTCATGTCAATTATTGTCCTTCCGTGTAAGCTGGATTTTGTTGAGGACCAAGTCAAATGAGTCCCAATTAATTTCCAACCAAATGTAGGTCAATTTCCAACATTCCAACCTACCTCAATTTTATTACAATCATCGTGACCTTTAGTAAAATTGAACTAAAAGAGTAACTCTGGCAATTGTTGGGTCATTGTTAAGGTCGTTGAATCCGAGAAGACGTAAGTTAACGGTGCAGTGGTCGTGAGCGTCATTTCTGTCGAACTTTTGTGCTTTCGGTGTCATTTTTGGAGACAATGGAGAACATTTCAATCGTGATTCGAATTCGAATCCTCGTAATTTCGATTCTTGTTTTTACAATTCTTCCTCTAACAATTTTATGTTTTGTTCCAATTTACATTTTACGTTATTTGACAAGTCTACTCAAGCGTATATTTCGACCTGATTTGGGAAAATTATTAAATGCTCGTTCCTGTATCTTTGCTACGGATGACCTTTGGACGAAACCGGTGTCAACGCTCGTGGTTTTTGGTACCCTGGAAGGCCAACTTGGTATTTAGGACCTGCGTACCAGTTTTCGGAAACAGGTACTCCAAGGTCAGGGAAACGGAATTAACAGCACCACTCATCCGGAGCTTCTTCAATTTCCGTCCACCTGGATGGGTTTTCCTGTTTGGGTTCCGGAAGCCAATTTTTCTTTGGATGAACACGTCAAGCCGTATGATGGTCCAGAACCCTTGGACCTTTTGACCGAATCCGTATGTTTGGACATTGCGCACGAACTTGTTAAGCGACCCTTCATGCACGGAAAAAGCCCTTGGGAAATGTTTGTCCTCCAAAATTTTATAGGAGATCCGAATCCCGAAATCCCGAAAAGTGCCGTTCTGCTAAGAATTCACCACTGTCTAGCCGATGGTTTCAGTTTAGCTCAATTTTTTGCTACAATTGGAAATATGGTGACATTTGTCCCTGTGACAAATTACCCGAAACGAACATTTTTTACAACTTGCCTTCACCTTATGACCTTTGTGCTTCGAGTCCCTTATGATTTTGCATCCACGATTGTGTTACATTCAGATTCGTACGGGCCATGGCATTTACCTACATCTGAACTAGCTAAGGAGTACGCGAGCTCCGTTACGCCCAAAATACCGATGACGTATATCAAAACGATTCGAGATTTTCATAAGGTTACGACTACGGGAATTATTATGACGGTCATTGCTGGAACTCTGCGTAGAATCATGATGGAATCAGGAAAAGGGGTTCCAGAGTCCATAACTATGGTTGCACCCCTTCCAGCTCCTGCTCATCCTGACAGGATGAGGAATCACATGTGAGAAATTTTGCTCATAAAATTTTGTAAAATTTATTTTAAAAATTTTTAAACTTTATTTTTAAAATTTTTAAACTTTATTTTCAAAATTTTCAACATTTATTTTCATCCAAACATTATTTTCAAAAATTTTAGGACAGCGGTCATATTTTCGCTACCGATTGGAATCGAAGATTCTGTCGAACGTCTCCGCATCATTGAACGCAGCATGAAATGCCTTCGTAAATCAACAGTCCCTGTTCTATCTTTCATCTTCCTCAAATTATCTGGAGCACTCTATCCTTGTATGACCCGATTTCTGTCAAGAAGTCGAACAATTTCCATTGGGTTTTCAAATTTTCCGTAAGGGTAATCATTTTTAGGCCCTTAACTCCTCAGTCCCCCCAGTGAAACTAAGGAGCCCCCTAAAGGGCCCCTTAGTTTTTTTTCCAGTTTAAATCATAGCATTTTTTTAAATATTGTTTTAGTGGACCAACAACACAAACCCGATTTCTGGACTTTCCCGTTTTAGATACTTTATTCATTGGTGGGATGCTAATTCCAGGAATCGGTAATTCAATCGTCAGTATTTACGATTTTACGAACCATTTTCGTGTTTTGCGCATGCGCATTACAATTTTAGATCATGATTAATTAATTTAAAATTTAATGAATTAATTAATGCAGGATAACTATTAATTATTTTGTATATTTTAAAGAATAGGCGTCACCTCGATTAGTTCAAACGGAAACTTACGCATGACCCTAGGAATTAATGACGCGATTTTACCTGACGGAGAATTTTATCTTAAACGATATACGGATTACATCCTACGTGAATTTGACGATCTTATGATTCGCGGTGGAGGAATTTAAAAACGAATTCCAGAACAAAGCGAAGAAAAAAACAAATGTCATTGGTCAAAACTCGGATCAAGATTTTCAAAAAAGTTTAAAAGTTCTCCTGAATATGTACAAAAATTAAAATACTTTGCTGGAAAAGTAATCACTTGACCTTGGCGTGTCAAGCCTGGGATTTTTTTTTACTAAAACTAATTGGAACAACCTATTAATTTAAATTTAAATTTTGAGAAATGTGTCAATTAGTTGAACATTCGTGTAAATTAAGGTTGACGCAATTACTTTTAATCCAATTACTTCAATGATCGAATGACTTGCAAGAATTTGAAGGTAGTGGTCCGTTCCAAGTCGAGTCCTCTTGAAATCGCCGTTACGATCGGCTTCAATTTTAGCACCGTGATTTGGCATCGTCACCTCNCCGTTCCAAGTCGAGTCCTCTTGAAATCGCCGTTACGATCGGCTTCAATTTTAGCACCGTGATTTGGCATCGTCACCTCTAACTTTTGCGAAATTTTGAAACAAGGAAAGTCTGTGCGAAAAACCGTTAAAATGGGCCAAGTTTCAATCCCAACTCAAATCTCGATCGTGATTCTTGCAATTTTTGTCACAATCGCTTTTCCGCTGTTTGTTCTCAGTTTCCTTCCAATTTATTTTTTACGCTACTTGACAAGTCTGCTCAAGCGCCTACTTCGACCCGATTTAGGAAAATTACTCAACGCTCGTTCCTGTATTTTTGTAGTGGATGACCTTTACAAAGAACCTTTGTCAACTCTTGTTGCATTTAGTGCCCTTGAAGGTCAACTAAGTATTGACTACTTACGTGAAAATTTTAGACAAAAATTACTCAAAGAGGATCAAAATAGACTTACAAGTCCTTCATATCCTGAGCTTCTTCAATTTCCATCTACCTGGATGGGCTTTCCAGTTTGGATTCCAGAAGCAAATTTTACAGTAGCTGAACATATCAAGCATTACGATGGCCCAGTACCCTTTGACTGTTTTAGCGAATCAATTGTATCAGACGTTGCAAACGAATTGTCGAAACGACCATTCAAATATGGAAAAAGTCCATGGGAATTGTATGTATTTCCGAATTATCAAATGGACGGGGATGCGAATCCAGAAATTTCGAAATGCGCAATTTTGCTAAGGGTTCATCACAGCTTGGCCGATGGTTTCAGCTTACTAAAACTTTTCCAACTGGTTGGGAACGGAATTCTGACTATCCCGGCGCCGAATTCCGTGAAACGAAATTTCGTTTCAAAATTCCTGCATTTTGTAACATTTCTCTTTCGAATTCCTTACGATTTTGCGTACACAGTTATTTTAAATTCGGATCCGTACGGACCTTGGCATTTACCTATATCCCATCTCGTTAAAGAGCATGCCGGTACCGTTACTCCAAAAATAGCCTTGACATATCTCAAAACGATTCGGGATTCTCACAAGGTCACGACCACGGGAATTATTATGACAGTCATTACCGGAGCCCTGCGTAGAATCATGATAGAATCTGGAAAAGGAGCTCCGGAGTCCATTTGTAGCGTTATGCCACTTCCCGTTCCGGGTCATCCTGACAAGCTACGAAATCATTTGTAAGAAATCCACCTTTCTTTTTCGGTTTTTAATTTTTCAATTTCATTTTCGAAAATTCTGAAACTGGCAAACAATTTTTTTTTGCTTGATAGCTCTAATTGGCAAATTTTTAAACGTTTTACTAGAGAAAATTTTAAACTTGAAGCATCCTTTCTTTAATATTTTTAGGGCAGCAGTATTAATGTCACTTCCAGTTGGCACTGAACATCCTCTCGACCGCCTCCGAATAATTGAACATAAAATGAAATCGCTTCGTAAATCAACTTTTCCTACAACGATGTTTTACCTGAGCAAAATTATTGGAGCCCTGTATCCGTCCATGATCCGAATTATAGCAAGGCATCGCAATGTTTCAATGGTTTTCTCAAATTTTCCGTAAGTAATTCCAAACTTTTCACACACACACAAAACGCTCCTTCAAGCGTTCCTGTGAAAAATGCTTCTTCAAGCGTTTCTATGAAAAACGCTCCTTTAAGGGTCTCTCGAACAAACACTCGTTCAAGCTTTTCTCGAAAAAACGCTCGTTCTAGCGTTTAAGCTCGTTTGAGCGTTTCTAAATCGCGCGGTCAAGCGTTTTTCTATAAGCGTAAATGTCATACGCCGTTGCGTAGTCTTACTAATCATGTCACTGAATAAATTTTTCAGTGGACCGACAACTCAAACACGATTCCTTGATCTTCCTGTTTTGGACTCAATGTTCGCTGGAGGGTTGAGTCCAGGTATTGGTAAGACACACATATTGTTTCACAAAATTTTCAATCAATCCGAAGATTTTTTTTCTTCAAACGTTCCGTTCCGGTCATCATTTTTATGTTCACATGAATGTCATAACCAAAGTCGTAAAGCGTTGATGTAAAAGCTGTGCCATCCGAGAATTTTTCCGGATTTGTGGCGCCGTACCGGATTTTACGCATGAAGTTACGACGTCAACGAACATCAGATCCGATGCTTGTTGCGTCAACGTTTGCTTTACGATCTTGGCTATTACATTGTCGGATTTTTAATTAGATATTTTTTTTAATTAATTTTAAATAATAAAATAAAAAGTTTATTTTTCAAAGGAATGGGAGTTTGCACAATCAGTTCAAATGGAACACTTCGCATGATATTAGGAATTAATGATGCAATTTTACCGGATGGAGACGTCTATGTTAAGCGATTTACTGACCATATTCTGTTAGAATTGGATGAACTTCTACTTAGCGGTGGTGGAATTTAAACGAAAATTAAACTAATATTAATGGTAGACAAATGGTGAGATATTTGGATTATAATGAGCATGTTAAACGCCATCCAAAAAATTGTTCAATGGTCTGGTAAGCAAAAATGGTTAAATCAGATAAAAGAATCAACCGGCATGGGAAATATGGAAATAATTCACTTGAAAAATGAATAAAAAAAAATTTAGCGGCGTAATAAAAGAACAGTTTTCCGTTACAGGTCAGCCTCAACACAGGTCAAGCTCTCTGAAAATTTGTTTTCGAACAATTTTTGGTATAATTCTTCTAAGAATCCGTATAATTTGCATAATTATATATAACTGCAGCAATTGCTGCAGTTATATAAACATATAAATGCAGCAATTACCGATAAAATCGCGTAAAATTTAAGCCAGGCCAGAAAGTTCACAAGATAATCCTTGGGATTCTATAAGGCTAATAAGCATAGAATATTCATTCAGTTAGCGTACAAGAGGCTAAGGCGCAGCATTTTAGAAGTATTCTGGGTACTTACTGGATATTAAAATTCACAAAAAAATGCTTGGCGACCTTTCACTTTTAGTTAAACTTAAAATCCTAATTTTAACAGTGTTAATCACAATCGTTTTACCATTCATAGCCATAATTTTTATTCCAATTTACATTCAACGTTATGTGACCAATGTGCTCAAGGGCCTCCTTCGACCTGACTTGGGTCCCTTAATTCCAGCGCCTTCCGCTTTATTTGCTGTAGAAGACATTTGCAATAAACCGTTAGCAACACTAGTCGTCTTAAATACGTTTCAAGGTCAACTGACTCTAGAAGACCTGCGTAGAAATTTTAGGAAACGGCTCCTGAGTAAAGGTCACGATGGCCGCCTCGAGTGTATCTTTCCCGAATTACTGCAATTTCCATCAACATGGATGGGCTTCCCGGTATGGAAGTCGGAGACAACCTTTTCGTTAGAAAAACACATTCGGCTTTACGATGGCCCCGTGACCTTTGACAGCTTCACGGAGTCTGTGACATTTAACGTCTTGCTCGAATTGGCCAAGCGACCTTACACTTCCGGAAAAAGTCCTTGGGAAATTTATGTCTTCGAAAATTATCAAGTGACCGGTGACCCGAATCCGGAAATACCGAAAAGCGCCATCATGTTAAGAATCCACCACTGCTTGGCCGATGGTTTCAGTTTAGTGAAACTTTTTACTGCCATAGGAAACGGGAAAATCGTTACGCCGACGCCAAATTATTCAAAATCGAGTTCAACGTCAAAATGCCTTGACGTTTTTACGTTGATGGTTCAAATTCCGTATAACCTTGCTATCCTAGCAGTTCTCGGTGTTGATTCGATTGGACCCTGGCATTTGCCTAAATCTAGCTTGGCCAATGACAGCGC
>JABASL010001782.1:0-10025 GCA_019775825.1 Neanura muscorum
CCCAAAACTGGACGGATCTGCGTCCCGTTTGATCCAAAGAAAATTCAAGACTTCGAAATCACAAAAGTACCGACCATTAGGTAAGGGGCACATCTCAATTTTTGTTTAAATCAAAATAACTCAAGTCTTTTCGTTTGGTTATTCTCGTGGTAGAAGCGTTATTGAAGAAATTAATGAGTACAATGCTAAGCACTCTGAATCGGAATCTAACATCAAGATACCAGACTGGAAGAAGACTTCAGTAGCTCCATACATGGAAGTATTCAACAAGTTTGTAACGAACCTGGAGCGTAGCAATCCAAATTTTGCCCGAAAAATTGAAGCTCAAGTGGCTCTGAATAGTGAACTATTTTGATTCAGCGAAGCCCGAAGTTTCCAGTCTTAACAAAAATAAATTGGTGAATGGGATGGTATTAATCGTAAGTTCATGGTTGACATTTCGATAAGTTTTTTTCACAATCCCGCAGATTTGAATGAACAAAAAATTCCAATTTTACAAAGCATTTTTAGAAGAAAAAAAACTAAAGTTTTACAAATTTAAGAGTAAGCACAACCGGAAGCTGGGATCTTAACCCGTAAGAGGGTTAACACTGATCCGGAAATTATTTTATTATGGTTTCAACAATAGCGATGTAATTAACATTAAAAATACAGATTTCATATAGTCCACGGAATCAGAATCGCTGCATTTTTAACCGAATGAGTAGCAGAGGTCAAGTATTAGCGAAAATAGTGAGATTCAAATATTCCCTAAAGCAAAAAAATCAAGAAGATCAGAGAAGTTGTTGAAAGATCGCAGTTCATAGCTCTTAGTTTTATGCAATTGTGCAGCAATAACAGCAAGATTTTGGATAATCTGGAAAATAAATCCGATTATCAGTGCCAAACATGTAGAACGCCCCATTTTTGTCACCCCAAGTGTATTTGATCTCAGCAATCCGAATCATTTCAACCGATTGTTTCTGAAATGTGGAGACGAAGCTCAATTAATATTTGGGTATAACCAAATGGCTGACCTTGAAGTGTTGTTTTAAATGAAATGAGCTGACGCTACGGAAATCTTACTTGTTCCCGAATGGCTCCGTTAGGCATAACGGCTTGGACGTGCTTCTGGACATAATTCTGGGATGTTGTGTTAATCGATTCGTCAGGGAAATTAGTTACTGGATGCACACGCCTGCCTGATTCATTCACCACTTGAACTCCTTTGCTCCTTTTGGTCAAGTAACTATTTGGAACGGCACTTTCAGCACTTACGAAATCGTCGGACAGTAAATCCCTATTAAATTATCAAAATTATTTACCTTTACATCCATAATTTTTAGTTAGTGACCCATGAAATCGTCAGCCAAGATGGTTGAAATACGTACCACTTCACAATCAATTTGAGGTACGTGTAAAGTGATCGCTTTCCCTGACAGGTCTTGCAATTTACCATGCCTGTTCCCGTACACGAGGTGCATCTACGAGTGAATAAAATTAAATGGCAGTTAGTTTTAAGTTAGTTAACGCAGTTAACTAAACAAAAACAATTTGTTTCCGAATTCTATGGCTGACAAGTCAAGCTGATCTAGGAACGCTAACCTTTTCCGCCCGGTTCCAGTGCATTCATTACAAGATTCGGAAATCCTTGTTCCAGATCCTGAACACCAGTTGCATTTCATCTGAATCAAATTTAAAATTACAACAATCAATCAATTTTAGTAAACATCATTGTTAATTTGGAAAGTTTTGAGAATGATGTGTTGTACCCCTCCCATTCCAGTACAGGTTTCGCACCGTGTGTGTCCATTTCCGCAGCAAGAATGACAAGGCTTGATGCCAGCAGTTCCAGCAATATGAATCTCTTTTTTACCCTTTGCAAAAGAGTGACCAGGATGAACTTCCAAGTCCCAAGGTCCTGGCAGTGGACCACCAGTTGGTCCATCAACTTTTTGGTTAACATAGGGTTCAAATTCCCATACTGTTTCTCTGGTCTCGGAAGTTGAGGTCAAGTTGTACTGAAAAGGGCACAAAACCACAAGTCTTCGAGTTTTTCAGCCGTCTTTCCAGAATAATTTTTCATAATCGACGCATAAAAGCTAACAGACTTCAGACTTACCTTGAAGCCACTTTTCATTTGAATTTCTCCAAAAACGATTCCTTCTGGCTGACCGTAGCAACACTTTTTCTTTGCATATGCTTCTAGAGCTAATTTGATCTCGTCTTCTGTTGCTGCGGAAGCGGCAGGAAGCAGTGGACGGGCTTCTTGATTCTGATCGTCTTGGTCATCCGTAAAATATGGATTAGTTGGTGGCTGGATTGCTGCAAACAATGAAAGCGTTTCAGGGATTTTTATATTCCTGGATATTTAACAACCTTATGGTAATTCTATATATTTTATATTAAATCATTTTCTCATATGAAATTTACTTGGATTCAGAGATGAGTCAATATAACCCGGAAGAGTTGCTCCCTGGAAATTGAATCCAATGTCTCCAGCTCCTCCCGCATTTGGAGGTGGACATGGTGGCGCAGGGGCAGTGGCAGCATTGGTATTCCACTGAGTTGCCATTGGAGCAGCACCATAACCTGGCCCTGGAGCACCACCATAACCCGGCCCGGGAGCATTCATGTTGCCCATGGGAGGAACTCCAAATCCACCTTGGCCTGGAGCGTTCATCTGTCCTTGCGGAGGCCACATTCCTCCAGGTGGTGGCTGATTGAAATTTTGCTGTCCCATTGGAGGGTAAGGAGCAGCATTTTGAGCCATTGGGGGATACGGAGATCCATTTTGTCCAAAGCCTTGATTCATTTTGAGTTTTCACTTAATTGTTGTTAATCTGTAAATACAGCAAATTATTAAATTAAATACGACAAAGCATTGCAAATTAATTACCATTACAATAGCCAAAATGTTATTACTTTATTAACTTTCGTTCAACAAGCACGGACGGAACCTGGTTCCACGAAGTTACTCCCAAGGCACAATTAACCACACTAGAGCATTTTTAGCTCAAAAGTGAAAGTTTGGTGAAAGTATTTTTGAATTACGAGGAAATCAATAAGTATGTAGAGGATTACAGATTAGGGCGGTTCCACTTTTTCTTGCTTGGTAAACAATCAATGACTGGTTTCACTGGATTTCAATGAAAATAGTCACAATTAGTGAAATTTAGCTTGTTATTAACTTAATTGTGAGTGTTCTTGAGATGATTCAGTTCGCAGCCCACTTCCTGTAAAGACTTTAGGCCCTAAACTTTAGGGTCAGCTTCCGCACCATAAACTAAATATACTTTTTAGGAAGGAGGGGCAGAGATGAATTTAGGTACCGTGCCTCACTTACTAAAAATTTCACAGTCAGCTTTCCATTTTTCAATGCTGAATAAACTAAATATACAAACAGTCTGGCGTATAATCTGGTTACTCAAATGTCTGGAAGGCAAGTGTAGCTTTGTTTCTTTTTTTTCATCAAATGAAGCCTCACGACAACAACTAAGGTTCACAAGGTTTTAAATCACCAAGGTCATCCACATCTTCCACGAACGCATCATGAAATTAGAGCTTTTGTTCGTCTTATGTCATGTCGTCTGCCACAAAGCTTTGTCCATGGTTCACCTTCAGCTACAGAGCTAACAACCACCGTTGCACGGTTATTCAAGAAAATGCTAGTTTTCTGTAACCGTGGGTGCTACAGGTTTCTGAAACCGTGGGTACTACGGGTTTCTGAAATCGTGGTTACTACGGTTGTCTGAAACCGTGGTCACTACGGTTTTCTGAAAACGTGGTCACTACGGTTTTCTGAAAACGTGGTCACTACGGTTTTCTGAAAACGTGGTCGCTACTGTTTTCTGAAATCGTGGTCGCTACTGTTTTCTGAAATCGCGGTCGCTACGGTTTTCTGAAATCGTGGTCGCTACGGTTTTCTGAAACCGTGGTGGCTGCTGAATCATAAACCGCTATTTCATTCGGAGAATAAGTTACCCTACCTTGACCACCTGCTGGTATTGAAGCCAGGGCAAAGGTTAAAATACGAAAAATATTTAACGATTCTGTAAGAGCGTGAAGCACTTCCAGGAACCATAATTTCATAAGCACAAAATTATAACAATGCCAAATTTTTTATATGCAAGTTAATTTTTTGTTTGACCTTCGAGACAAGTCGGTGGAAAATTGTTACGAATTAATGCTTCAGGTCCAAAGAATTTGGGAACAAAAATGAGCATTTTCACGCCAACTTTCCTGTTTATAACTTTGGAATTAACTAAATGTCACATTTAAGATTATAAACTTTTGAGAGCGTAACAATTAAATCTATCTGACTTTAAAATTTTGAATAATACTACTACCATACATATGACGAAATTGGATAATTTAATTAATTTGTACCCACAACTTGCCATTCACAAGGAAATAGGCCACGCTGAGCCCTTTGAGACAAATTCTCTGAAGGAATTTTTGAGGGCCCACCTACTTATAATTTAAATGGAACTATGATTAGAATATTTGAAATGAAGATTTTCTAAAACCGAATTTAGACGAAGATACGTTCGCGTTCCTTTCCAGCCGATTTGCTACGTCCTCTTCGCCCACCGCTCACACTTCCATCGCCCCCACTAATACTGTCATTGGCCTTGACCTTTCGATGGTCATGACTCCGACCTGCGGGTACCATGTAAGAATCAAAGTCTTCCTCACTTGAGAACCGAACATTGTCACCGGATCGCTGAAAATAGGCGAGAGATAATTCCTTATAGTGGTCACTTAAACTGGAATCTGAAAACGTCTTCTCTAATTTTCCTGGAGCTTGAACTTGATTCGATTTCGAAGAAACTGTTCCCACTTCACCACTAATACTGCCAGAATTTTTTGAAGATGGAAGCGTTTTACTTCGAAGTCCCATTGACATATGCTGTTTTTCAATTTGCGTTGCTCCAGCACCATATCGCGTCTTTGTGGGAGTATTGCCCGATTTGAAATGCCGACGCCCAAGGTCTTCTAAGTTGGCCATCTTGGGTAACATCGTGTGGTATGTGGGCGCCACATAATTGTAGACAACCTTGACCTTGGATGCATCACTACCATGTTTTTCTCCCTTGTAGTAACTCTGTCCCCGAGAACATTGACTATGAATGTGGTGATTATGATGATGGGGATGAGTCATGCCAGTGGCTTGAGCCGAACTAGAGGCCGATGGACCACCACCCCCTCGGTAGGCCGATTCTTTTGTACTGGAATTTGGAAAGTATCCATAGGCATATCCGTAGCCGTATCCACCAAAAGATTTAGTTGAACCCGTACCAATTAGGCTATCCCATGAAACAGGTTTAACCGACTCGGATTTTTCGGAAGGAATTCCCCGATGATGGTGGTGGCAATGTGTGGGCGTGGTTCCAGCACCAGTGGTCCCAGGATTTTCCATGGCACCAACACTATCCTTCCGGTTGAGCTCACGACTACTCTGACATTTTCTGTACGAGGATTCTAAATAGTAAGAATCAGGTTTTGACGAACTACCAGTTGACTTTTCTGATGGAAGTTTAACTGATTTTGAGCGTAGTTGAATAACATGCTGGAGTTTGGCTTCCTCAATATCAAAATTGGGTTGAAGGATTGAAATTGTTGCAGTAGAGGGTCCGGGATTCACAACCACGAGCGCTGGAATTTCTTCTCTCCTTTTATCCTTGGATGACAGCACTGGAGGACAGAAACAACAAACGCTGGAAGCCGCTGCAGCGAGACATGGAGCTCCAAGCGTCCCAGCTCCGGTGCACATTGAAGATTTTCCATGTTGTCCAGCCAGAATAGCTTTCTCTCGAGAATTCAAATCATCCAATTCTAAGAGTTTATCCTGCAGCTTCTTTTGCAAGTGAACATAGCGCATGTGAAGCTCTACCTGTGAAATTGGATTGAAATTTTTAAATTTTTTTAAATTTTCAAACAAAGTTCGAAAAACAATAACTAAAAACAGGTAAACGATAAACATAAACCAATTTTCTAAAATCTCGTAATATGAAACGCTTCCTGTACCTTTCTTGCTCGTTCGTCAGAAACGACAACCATTTTCAGGGTTGTTGGACACTGGCGAATAAAACTGACCAGCGATTTGTGTTCAACGCGTGCCATATTTTGGCCATTGATTGACAGGATTACGTCACCTGAAAAATATGAATGTGGTAAAGACGTTTTTTTTTTAAATTCTTCTCAATTTTGAATTACACAAAAATAAAGCCATTTCAGAAAAAAGAATGCCATCGATGGGATAGTAAGAAAAAGTATCTTGCCTTCGCGTAAACCTGCTAGTTCCGCTGCTCCATTTTTCTCAACGGCGTTTACGTAAGTAATGAAATCAGTTTCACGGTGTCCATGCTTATATCGAACTCCGTAGCTCTACAAAAAAAAACATGTAGATACTAATGAGAAAGCTGCATAAAGTTCTAGCCCCCAAAAATTTACCAATTAGAAGGAACTAAAGATGGAAATTCTAAAATTAACTTTTTAGGGGGTTGAAAAACAAAACAAGGGTGTTCTTTCATAAGTAAAATTCAAAAAAAAAGAGTTTAAAAAAAAATTCGTTTTTGAAATTTTTTTGTGCTTAAAAACAAACAGTTAAAAAGCCATTCTCATTCGGAAATGCTATTTTTTATACCTGAAGAGTAAACCCAAATGATCCGTTTTGTCTTTCAATGAGGATTAGACGTCTTTTAGATTCTGATTCGCCAAATATCCAGAGCCCTTTCGTATCCTACATTTAAAAACCATGTGAAACTACAACATACAAGGAAATAGCAATTAAAATATTTAAAAATGTGTGTTGTACCTTTTGTAAAAAATCTGGGAATGTTGTAGCAGAAGTTGATGGAAGAGATGAAGCTTGATCATTTCCAACCCCACTGCCACTCGCTTCCATTAATCCAAAAGCAAGCTTTTGTATTAAGAATTTTGTGCTGGAATCTTTAGAGGAAATGTCCAGAACTTGGACATACTCTTAGTCCTCTGTCCATTACACAATATTGCTATGGAACTTCAATCTTTTCCGATTGAAGTTCATTCCACTTTCTTTCACTTTAGATTAGAAAAGGAAGAAAGTTTTGTGAAAGCGCTCGATATTTCCGAATCTCAGCGAAGAACTTTCTCAAGAAAAAGAAAACATCCAGGAGAAAGCGTGCGGAAATGATCTTTGAAATAAAAAAAAAACTCAACCCTTACAATATCTCGGGATAAACAGAAAGAAAACTGATCTCGAACTTAACTAAATTACAATTATTTTCAAGACAATGGAAGGCGGAAGGTCATAAGCGAAATATCAGGACACAATTGGAGTAACTCTAATTTGTCTATACACTCTATAAAAACTTTCATTAAAGTTGGACTTGGACTACTTCAGTATGACCTATTAGATCCCGAGGGCGAGTTTCCGCAGTTATTGCAAACACAATTCGATTAAACTACTTTAACTTGGGTTGGATTAAACATTAAGATACTCAGATACACTTATGCTGTACATTGTTAAGATAGTTGTGTATATTTTAGCTAAAAGAATTACAGCTGTTCACGATTCACGTATTCACGATTATTCACTAGGAGAGTAATTTCTAAAACAAGTATAATTCCGTGTTTTGAATATTTGGTACTGATAACTCCCATTTCCGGTAATTCTACTTTCCTCAATGGATATCAAAAGTACGGGCGTCTATTTAAATACATTAAATAATTTCTTTTTAATTGGTTCCACTGAAATTGATACGTAAAGTCTTAAGTTGAATTACCTGTGTTCAATGCTAGTAATATTTTCACAGGTTTCACCTTTTCCAATCCTTCTAGGAAGATATACATATCAATGTCAATATATTTTTAACTAATCTGAAATTTCAATAATTAGTATTTAAACCATCCTATATTTGCATTTCATTACCTTTTATTTACATCTATTTTCACCGTGTGCTAGTAATTTTTCATTTAATTGCATTCAACGCGGAACTTTGGGCTCCGGATTCGGAAGGTGGTAATGAGCATGTTGCTAAGCATGCTTGCTCAGCCTGCCGAGATTCTCTCAGAGTAGCGAGCATGTACGCTGGAGGATGGCTGACAATGACCTTTGACATTGGTTGCTACTACGTCAAAAACTGTACTCCAAAGTTTCCGAGCAGGGTCCTTCACTCCTTCTGCTTGCTGGAACATTGTGATTTTCAACCCTTTTAAAATTATTCCAATAACGTTAATAACGAAGTTTTGCAATTAAACATAATACATACATAAAAAAATTAGCACAATTTTACCTGTACTATGTTGCGTTCTGATCCAGGTTCGGTAACACGTGCCGCGAAGGTCGTGAATTTAATGCGTATCAATTGAACCATCATTTTATTCAAATCACAAACACAACAGCAGCAGGTTAATTAATAATTAAAATTAACTTCTCCACCCACACACTTACAGATAACAACAAAAGATAACAATTTTCAGCCCGCCTTTTTGCATAAGTTTCTCTGTTTACAAACAGACATTTCAAAACTTGTCACACGTGTTCCCACCTTTCAAAACGGGCACGCGCAAGAAATTACGTAATTTTTTAACGTAAATTTCTTTGACCGTAAAATAGAAATAAAAAAAATAACTAATGGATAAAAATCACAGCGATCTATTTTATATAGCTTTATATAATTACGAAACTAATTTCAATAACAAATTTCAATTAGTTAATCATGAATATGACAAAATTTGTCCATGCTAAAATAAGCGTAGGATTTCGTTAAAAGTGTGAATGGATCTGTTAGGCCCACCAACTAACCTTCTTTTGAAAAGTAAAAAAAAAGGCCTCAAAATTCAAATTCTTTCTCTTCGAGCCTTTTTTTTTCCTGAGGAAGAACGCCATTCAATGCCAAGCAAAAAACGCCAAATTCTTAGCTCTTTAAAATGTCAATCCGCACCTAACACCCTCCTCACAAATTTTATGGTGGCCAAACATAAACAACAGGATATAAAACAAGACCCACCGATACAACAAAAAATAGCAATGGGAAAATTTATCCGTGATACTACACTTTGATACTACACTGATACTTTGATACTACCTTGAAGGATTTAGGTGAAAAATATCCAACGACTCACATTGAAACGTTAACTGTGATAAAAATTTATTAAATATTCACAGAATTTATTGAGTGCTTTGATTTGTTATACCTTTTGCTATAAGAAAATGCGAATTCCAAACTTTAGAATTAAATGACTATAAGGAGGAGGCAATTCCATTATTTTGTACCTTGGGATGTATGAATTGAGTTATGAGAATTAAAGACTTTAATCTACATACATTTTTAACTGTATAAGCTCGGCTGGCTGCCTTTTACAGCTTCTACCTTGGAACTTATGGCTTAAAACAGGCTGTAAATTAAGGTTGACCTACGTAAGATTTTGGTCCGGCAATTTTTGCACGGCGTCTACAACTAAATATGATAAACCGAAAATATATTGAAAAAAGCAACTTATAACAACGATATTCTAAGTTCTTTAATAGTAGTAATTCTAACAACTCTGTTAGTTGCGGTCATTCATACCTCGAGGTGCTATTCATTATTAAGTGTTCCAGTGATGTATTTTTTTTAATATAATATTAATATTATTATTATTATTAGGTTTTGTAAGAACCTCATTTTTGAAGAACAAGAGACAAGATTATGAAACTTTCATCTGAAATATTTGTTTAAATTTCTTGGACTAAAGCTCGTAGGTTCTCATTAACTCAGAACTAGTACCGATATGGTAAACGGCTAATTTTAAAAGTTTTGGTTTCACCTCACCCTCCCATTGGTATTGAGAGGGGAGGGAACAATTAAAAAATTGACCATACTTAACATTTCTTTCAGCAGTTAATTTTAACGAGTGCTTGTTTATTGCTTCTGGTGTTTTTATTGTCCTTAAATTATATTTTATTAATATTATTTTAAGATTTGTCATGTCTTTATATTAATCTTTTATTAATATTTATATTGGCATTATATCTTTATTATGTATATCATTAAATTTTATTCTTTACAGCTGTTTTT
>JABASL010001783.1:0-10023 GCA_019775825.1 Neanura muscorum
AATCCTGCCTTTTAGCAGCAACCCCTTCCGGTAATCCACTCCCTGGCAAGAAATTACATTGCGTAAGTTATGTTTTATTCACGGTGGGAAAGCAGGCGACTGCAAGCTACCGATATGTCAGGAGCACTAATTTAACATTCTGTTGTATTGCAACACCTTTCCGGTAAACCTTTCAGTGCCCTTCATCACAAAGCTCCGTGAGGGAAGCAGGAAACAAAACTCCGAAATCAATCAACAAACTTTTAAGTATAAGGTTCGAAAGATTAAGCTGAATGAAAATAGTTTCCCAAATAAACAAATTTAGTGTTCAATCATTTGGGCAAAAAACAACAACGGATAAATGGTGGCTGTAAATAGATTTATAAAAAAACAAAACAAGCTAAATATGCTAACAAAATGCGAAGTATTGATGTGCAAACGAAATATCACGTGAAAGAATCCCACATCTAGCAGGACTTTGATTTTGATGTTCTTGGACCTCGGAACGTAGTTAAGAAGTCCGGGTCTCGAAAGCAACCGGCAGGTGGAAAACCCCCATGAATTATTTTGGCCCCTTCGATTTGTGTATAGTAGCCTTCTGGTGTGGACACATAAATCTCCTCATAATTTTCGACGACTATTCTTGTCACACCCAAATCATAGGCATAGGGAGAGGTGACTCTGTGTGGTGTAGCACTCAACCAATCACTCACTTCTCCACTGTTGTTAGAATTGAACCAGAGGGATGCAGGCTCGTAACTTACGTTTTAAATGAACAAACTCAATGCAGAAAACCTTAAAAGTTACACCGGAAACATGATTTCTACGAATATCGGATAAAACCCAATGCAAAAAACTTAAAAAAAACCGTTTCCCCGAATTCAGAATTTTCAGATTATTCGGAAAAATTCGCAAAAAATACCGGACATGAAACCAATCCGAAAACCGGGTTCCCCCGAATTTAGGATTTTTAGTGTTACACAAGACAAATGATGTTGTTTGGGACATGCAACGCGGCTAGGCAGCGCAGTGAGGGAATTAGAGTAAAAATCAAGTACTTACAGAAGAAAGGCACTTGGCAACATAGGCATAGGGAGAGTGTGCCAACTGACGGTGGAGATCGGTGGGATAAGCTTCTCACTCACTCACATTCTTCTCCACTTTTTCTGTTGGCAAACTTGTACTGGACGGACGCAGGCAGGCACGCAGTCACTCAATTTGCAATATATTTTAAGATGTGTATTGTTGATTCCGTAGTATGAGGGCTGGGTGGGGTATTTGCGCATGTGATTACGCCATATTATATTTTGGTGGTTGGGTGCGATAAAACCGTTCTTTTCTTGAGTACGTAATACATGGACAAGCCCTATGGTTTTTAGCACGTGGATTTTTATTGTTCAATGGTGTTCCCCACATTTCTTGCACTTGAATTTTTGATTTTGCAATATTTATTTATTCAGTCCAAAAATTGTAAAAATATTGATACAAGTACTTGTTTTTAATTGATACAAGCCATCCCATTTTCTCCTTACTTTGATTTTTGCGTAAGATCCTGACCTGACCTGGTAAAGCACACAATTTTAAATAAACAATTGCCAAGAATATTTCTTCCGATGCAATACAACTCCTACCGAGTTATTCATTTTCCCTCCTAATGGAGATATTATTCCACCACCTCTATTTAACAACCCAAATCTTCTCCGGGCATCAAAAAATTCCGCAGAGGACCTATCTGTCACCACTTGCGAATCGACAGGTGTAAATGTGAAGCCATCTGAGATGGTGGATCCTTAATACCCGTTTTCGAGGTTGTCCTACTCGTGGGGTTACTGCTAATACAAAATGCAATGAACAGCTTTCAAAAATGAAACTCAGTGGAAAAGCCCTAACGTGAACCCCCTTGAGGGGGTGCTCCTCCAGAGCCCCTATTCGAATTTATGGGTTGATTATTTACCCCTAGAATTCAACCCTATGAACACATAAAGAAACATCCCAAGGAATTTCACACATGAGAATAAGCCCCTTGAAGTGGTAGTCCCTTGTGGCCTGTTTTTGAAGATGCCCAATACATCTTCCCTAGTGGCAGGCATAGTCATGGACGTATCATCGGGAGACGGTCGTTTCCATAAAATTACATATACCCTTCTTAGTAAGAAGTAGAATGGTAACTGCGAGACGATCCTCAATGCCGACGTCAAACAATGCAAAAAACTTGGAGTACAGATATCTCTCTATTGCTTCTTTAACTACAACCTTTTCTGCAAAAATTCTAAATCATTTAACTATTAAAGCACGTTCCAGATTATTTTTACTTTATACTTTATTGGGTTGAAGTAAACAAACTATTTATCGTTTTGTTTTTATTGGTTGGAACCAAACATGTTGACCTGATTTAATGTATAATCGAAGGACTGTTGGAAACTACTGCGCACTTGATTAATCTGAATATATAAGTTATACCAATACTGGCCGTACCATATATATGGCGTAACCACGTTCTCGGCTGCGGTAAATTCGTTGCCAAAAACTGAAACTACGCGTGAATTCAGCTGCTTATACTCTCCCATATAAGCTTTTGTGTTCTGCGGGTTTAAAGTGTTGTTAAATAGTTGAGCATAAACTTTGTCAAAAACCCTCATAAACTTTGGTTTAACAGTGTCAACTTCGTTTCTGAATTTGATTCGATTCTGCCAAGAACTTGTTTGTGCTTTGACGAATTCCAGCGCATCAATTGTGGAAATTCGAATGCTGTTAACACCACTCCAAGTGTTCATCAGCCTTTGGTTATTCGCTGAAATTAATTTGAAAGATGTTAGTGAAATTAAGCGTTGTTGTGAAAATTAGCTGTTCACATTATTCAAAACAATAGCCAAACGAAGACCGTCTTAGGACGGCCTTAAAACGCTACAAGTTTAAAATAACTAGTGTGCCATAGTATACATCTCGACCTACATCGTCGCTAGCCTTGCTCGCTACCGCGTTACGTTAGAAGCCTGACAACTTGGTGGTGCAGCAGGGGTGTTGGTTAGGTAGGGAACGGAGTTTACGGAGCTTTCTCGGAAAGGTTGACAATATAGAAATGAGTTTTTTGCTCTATCTGATTTGTTCGGTTGGAGGGACAATTTGACTTTACACTTTACCACCATCGTCACACAAAACCACCACCATCACAAACCGCCACCACAGCCTCAACCATCTCACACCACCACATCAGACACCATCACGCACAACCACCACCACCACCACCATCACACGCCACCACCACCATCACACATCACCACCATCACACACCACCATCATCACACACCACCATCATCACACACCACCATCATCACACACCACCACCATCAGGCACCACCGCCACCACCATCACGCACCACCATTACCACGCACCATCACGCACCACCACCACCATCACGCACCACCACCACCATCACACACCACCACCACCATCACACACCACCACCACCATCACACACCACCACTACCACCATCACACACCATCACCACCACAATCACACACCACCACCATCACACATCACCACCATCACACACCACCACCACCACGACCAAATCGAAATATAAACAGTAGTAATATTGCCATGGTATAGCGTTAAATTCAAATCGTGTGCCTTACCTTGGGCAAGCAGCGGTTCAAGAATTTCACAACCACCACCACGACCAAATCGAAATATAAACAGTAGTAATATTGCCATGGTATAGCGTTAATTTCAAATCGTGTGCCTTACCTTGGGCAAGCAGCGGCTCAAGAATTTCACAAATTTTTTCATACGTTTTCACAGTTTTTTGTACAAACTCGTTCAAGACGCTTTGTTCCTGTATTTGAAGTACTAGTTGGTTGAAGCCAAAAATGGAAATGTCAAGGATGCTGTTGACATATGCCTGACCATTCGTAAGAACTAATTTGTTCGAATCGATCGTCCGTGATAGGTTAGCAAAAATAGGCGCCTGGCTTATCTTGCCCTGTTAACTCACATAAAACTATTTTATTCGAAACATTCATAACGGCTGTCAAAAACTAAAAATTGCAATATAATACAACAGGCGCACTCCACACATTGAAATTCGGAGGCCCGATACAACTGTCGCTCGTGAAATTTGGAGTTTTTACTTCCTTATTCTGAAAATAATTGGTTTCCTATTTGCCATTTTCAGCCCATCTTTACACATCATTGTCTGTTTAATGCTTTAATGGCCTGTGTACATCTTAATCAAATAATTATTTGGACAATGATGTATTTCAAATGTTTAAATTTGAGCGCTCGTTTACGACGATTTTTCTACATCAATTCGAGAAATCTTTTACTTCAAAACCGGTATCATTCTACCCGCATTGAGAGTTACTTAGAAATTGTAAATAGGCCCGAAAAGATTTCAATTTAAACTTGTGAGGATAGTTGTTAACTTACTATTCGATGAGCCAGTGGGCAATGCAGAAGCTGAAATAATTAAACCAAAGACCAAAAATAAAATTTTCATTTTGACGGGATTCTGGAAGTCTTGCTTATCTGGAGCACTTGTGTTCTGACGTACTGATGGAATCTTGCTATTTAGCGATGTTATTTTTATAGCGAAGGAATTCTGATTGCTTTGGTAAATTTTCCTCATAACCCCGTTGTTATTTAAATTACCTACTTTTTTATGTAAGCCCAAGGATCCTGTAGTGAAAATAAGTCAGTTGGCGCAAAAGAGATGGAAGTTGAGAAAATGGAAGATTAGCATGCTTACGACGACTCAAAATCCGATTAAAATTCTCGCGACTTGCTGACTTATATGCGTCACTTGTAATTATGAATTCCAAAATGCCACGTAACTGTAAATTCAACACGTATTACACTTCAGCGGCGGTCAGAATTGAGGTCGAATTTGTCGAAATCGACCCTCCTGGCGAGCCTGATTCACCCCGGCTAGGCGAGCAACTAATGAAATTTTGATACAGTAATACCTGGCGAAGGCCATAAATATTCTATAGAGTGAGCCGAGCACCCTTTGGCAAAGTAATTCCTTCAAGATACCTGCTTGCAAAAACTCGCGTGAATATTTTATATTTCGCTAACAATAACTACACCAAAGTTTGTCCGAGCATTGAATGAGTTCAACATAATTCAATCTGAGATTGAGAAAAGTATGTCTTTATGATTTTCCGGGATAATGTGCACGCGTCACATTGAGCAAGAAGTTGAGTAAATTACGAAGTTTATTACGAAATAATTTAGCGGCATTACACGTGTTTCCAGTAAAATTCCCGACAGAACTTAAACTCATACATTAGCGTTAACGTGCGTCATTTGGGATTATGAGTGTTGAAATAAATTAGAGGCGTTTTATAATTGAATTTTAATTCGACTTCTTCACGTGTTTCCCACCGCCCGCCCACTCTTCCGCCACGATGGAAATCGAAGGAAGAAAATCTTTCTGGACTGTCCGTCGAGTTTGTGACTCTTCGGGGATGAAACGCCAGTACCTTGGCCCATGTGTCAAGAGGCACACGACAAAAATGTAGATCCATCTCCTTGGCAACGCCACACAGATCCAAAACAGAACTTGAAAGTGATTTCCGTTAATCTCTGTCGAGCCTAATGCTGTACAATATCCCGAATAATTTACAAGACGTGTCAACCCTACCAAGCGGTTCCTACGGCAAGAATCCTTACTCTTTCTGTTGGAGCACTTCTGGGGTTTTGGGATGGTTGGAGCTCAGATCATTGATTTTCGGATTTCTACCATGAGAATCCTGAATTTGAAATAACTGACGTCGATAAACGAATGGTTCAGATTTTGCGGGTATTTTAACCCTTCTAATTAATTAGAATTGATGACATCTACTTTAGGACTAATTTACTGATCACAATGATATTGATCGGAGCAGGGTCTATACAAGTTGCCTGGAATCACTTGCCAGTTTCCACATGCCTGAAATCACTTGCCGCTTTCCACTTGCCTGGAATCACTTGCCGGTTTTCCATTTGCCGTTTCAGGCTTGCCAAGTAACTAGTTAACCTAAACCTAAACCTAAACCTGAAAAACATAACCTAAGCCTAATGCAACCATAAACTAACTCACTAACCTAAAACTTACCCTAATCCTAAATCCTAAACCTAATCCTTTCCATTAGGCAAAATGTAACCCGGGAACTGATTACCGGCATAGTGAAACCGGCAAGTAATTCCAGGCAAACTGTAAAGTACCATCGGAGCAGCTCGAAGACGAGAGTGTGGAAAAACTAACTTTTCACTTTGAAAAACGAAAAACTTAGGGCAAACGTTTGTTAGTGTTTCCAAATATATCAATCGCACCTTGTGATAGGCCAATCTTAGGTAAAGATTTCTGATTGGCTTATCAAAAGTCGATTTGCAAAAAGTGGGAAATTCGACTTCGATATTTTAGGAAATTGTTGATTCTACAAATACTCCCCCACCTTGTTAGATTTTGAATTCACCAAGAATAATAATCTAACGAAAGTGGATTTAGCTGACCTAATTTTAGTAAATTGGTTTAGCTTTGAATTATTAAAGTTGAAATTATAATGAATAATTTAATTCTAGCTCTGGCTTAACTTTGAAAACAAAAATTTAAAGCCCAGTTAGAAGTGCTGCGTCGGCGCTGGTGACGTTATCGTCTATTTGCACAGGGCTATTCTGGTAATTAGGCTTTTGAGAACAGTACATTTCACGGTGTTCTTTTCCTCTGCATCGTTGATTGGAATTCAAACGTCACATTTTCGGACCCGTCCGCCTGATCCAGGGTAAACGGCCTCAATTTGGTAGGGTTGAGCGATTATTAGAACACAATGTTCAAAAAAGTTTGTACTTTAATTTTTTCAGCTCGTTCGATCTCGGTGACCTAAAATAACTTCAGGTTGAGGAAGGAGTGGAACACCATGGAGTCGATTTCCGATAGATTCACGTACTTGTTTTTTTCTTGCTACGTTTGGGCGCAACTTTTGTTGTTTTAGCGTCACGATTAGCCTATGCCTGCACCTGCTCCTATATCCGATATCCCTATGAACATTATGAGAACCACTGATACCTGTCAGTAAATTAAATACACGATTTTTTTTGAAATTTTTGGTGTGAAGGTTTAGGTGTGAAGGGTTGCCCGGAAAAGTGTCGGTAAAAATGGTGTATTTTAGAGCATTAGAAAAAGGACGGGACATGAAAATAAATTAGAATCTCACAACAAGAATTTTCGAAGTCTTTCATTCAAATTTTTTTCTACTTAAGGCGTATACAAAGTTCGACCAGGGATTTGTTTTGAGGCGTTTTGTTGGGTTTGGGGCTGTTTTGAGATAGTTTTTGAAGTCGTGGCTGAATTTGCGGATGGGGCGGGTTAGGGCTGGGTTTGGGCAACACCCAGAATTAAAAACGGTGTTTTGGCCCCAAAAAGATATAATAAATGCGAGTGATAGAAATCAAAATCATAAATTCTTGCATTGTCGTCCAACCTGCACACTTCGTATTTCCGGCTCGTAAAATTTTGCAAAATAAATGCTGCATCGTTTTACCAATCCAACTCTGCACATTTCGTATTTTTGTACCTACTAATTATAAGATATGCAACATGGAGGCATTTATTCCCGGAGTGCACACTTTTGGTTTAATACTTTTGCCATGAAAGTATAATTATCGCTGTTTAACACCAGGAACCTTATATTTGAGTAGGATAAAATACAGAATTTTAATTGCTCATATGAGAAACAGGTTATTTCGTACCGCTGTTTGTATTGGCTCGTGTCATCAATTTGACATGCAACAGCAAAAACAATGCGAGGAAATGCCGGGTTTATGAGACCAACTCCAACACGCCTCAGGACAATCGTTCGAAGTGTTTATACCCCTCATGTATTTTCCGGTGGCTTATTTAACCTATGGTATAATCAAGATAAGTAGCGTAAAGCGTCTCATGCTTCGAAATTTAACAGCAATTTTGCACAGCAAAGCGCAAAAGGCTGCTTGTGTTGGTAGTGTTTGTGGGTGCAGGCACTTCTGGCCTCTCAGACTACTCATACTATACTGAAGCTAGTGCAACAATGTCCGTAAAGTTGTTCATAATAGTGAACCTGACACTTACCACTTGGGCGATATCAACAACTTTTTCAGATGAACAAACCACGGATGTAAATTTAGATGGACTTCTACTTCCATTAATAGATTGCTACGTGAGTGTGATTTCTTAAACATTTGTTGATATCTCCGCTCCAAATGTCCCAATTGTTACTACAACCATACCAAGGCTAAATCCTTATAAAAATTACACTTTATGTCAGAGAGAAACTTATCGGAAGCTTTTAAGTCCCAAGCACTATATTGACTACAATCCTACACTTTGCCCATATGTCCAACAAAATTATCAAGTACAAGGAATGCGCTGTCTTGGTTGGTGTAATTGCCCTATATGCCAATAAAACACGCAAGGAAATGGAAGATATTTACTGGTATTTAAATCACTTTTGGAGTAGAGCTGACCTCCAGGAATATGCCATTCACAATGACAAAGGGCAACAACTTCAGCCAAAACTTTCATTTCAACCATATTTTCCATTGAAAATACATATACGTACATGATAAGGGGCAACAACTTCAGCCAAAGCTTTTATTTCAACCATATTTGCCATTAAAAATACACATACGTACTGTGTTATCCAATGATGACTTTGTATACAGGAAGCTTAGCGGTTATTATCCTACCAAAAATCCAGCTGCATTAAAGCGCGAGGAAGCGGCTTTCGCTCAGTATGTTATAGTAACCGCGGCAAGGACGGGTGAAAGTTCGTGCAGTCGAAATTCGAGTTGGATAATTTCATTATCATTTCCTGGATTTCTGAATTTTCGTACATTTCTACAATCAGATGGTGACAAGAATGGTAAGTCTTTACTTGCAAAACTATGTTTTTGTTAGGACTATTCAATAAGGAATTGAATAATTTCAACCTTACTCTCAGCTTTACAATTCAAGGATTAGGATACGTCTAGAATTTATGAGGTGCGTTGTTATTTGTTCATTTCACTATCTTCAATTTAGCAGGAACATAGTTGTAAATTCCTCCGAGCATACAGGCGTACGGCAGAAAAAATAAAATTAGTGTCCGGTGTAGTGGGAGAAATTGACCCTCCCAGAAAATGACTCAGGAGTCAATTCCTCCTAAGGAGAAATTGACGCAGGGGTTATTTGATCCTTAGGAGGTATTAACCCATATTGGGTTTTCTCCTAGGCAAAATATACCCTAGTTGTAAGAAATTGACCCATCGCAAAAAATTCTTCAATTCTTCAATTCTTCAATCAACAGAACTCCATTGTGATCCAATTAATTCAATCCCTCCCTGCCAATCAACAGGGTGCAAAGTGGAGGGATGCATTCAGTGGCTCCAAACTCCAGCCTTTCCAGTGATAAATGTTTCCTCGGTATGGAATAAGAGTGAACAATTTTTGAGCAATATTGCTCAGTTCATCGTTAACAACTTTGTAGACGTTCACTTATATCACCTGCTCCTATCATTTTTCGAGCACTGGGAGATAAGTTTTTGGGTGATTAACTATTAGACTTCTAAAACTGTTAATAAAAATTACACATATGGTGAGAAAAATTTAGAGATCTTGCTGCAGCATATTTTCGGTTTCAAAATTAATCTTTAATTAGTTTGAATTAAATTCGTATGTTCTACTTGGTGAAGCGGAACAAGACAAAAAATAAGGCGGATGATGTTTTCATCCTGCCATGACGCTAATAACACAAGAGTTTCAAACAGTTTTAGGGAACACTTATATTAATCTAAACCTAACCAAACTAAACAAAAACTTAAATTTAAATCTCTTAAAAGACAAATTGGTCCGTATCGTTATTTTGCCGATTGCAATTCTACTTGAAATATCAGTATCAATCGAAGCTCCAAAACTAAAACTCTTCCATTATCGCCTTATTATCGGAACATTTATTCTGCTTAGTATTGTTTTATCCAATGGTTATAAAGTCATAGTTATAACTTCTCTAATCATGCCCTTCGATGCGATCGGGCTAGAATCATT
>JABASL010001784.1:0-10018 GCA_019775825.1 Neanura muscorum
GAAAGTTCTCCCATTGACTTTTCGCCCACAAGGCCTGTCATCGATAACGGCAGGTTAAGATCGTTGGCTTTCCCATTTGGTGTAATCTTTCTCAAATTAGTTATACACATCCCCATTGGATCGTCCTTGGAACCCCAGTCGTAGTCTACAACCTGTAAGAGACGCTGCAGCGCTATTGTCCACTATTTCACTTTTGTTTAAATGAATTATTGTAAATTCGGTTGATTATAAAGATCAACCCAGTCAATTACCTTAAAAATCAGCGGGTCATTTATATCGGTGATTAGAGCAGTAAAAGATTCATCCCAAATTGGATTTAAATTCTTCGAAATCACTTTAGTTTTGTACAGGTTCTTCTCAGCAAGTTTAACTTTAACGTATGGGTCACTGCTACCTATAAGGAAGTTTAATTGTAAGCAAAGTCGTGTAACTGAATTGAGGTTTAGTGCAACTATTATTGCTTCTGGAATGTCCTCTACCTTACCGCTCTTGTCAGCGATGACTAAATCCTTTCCCTTGATCAAATGAACCGTGAGCGTATAAAGTGGTACGCTGAGCTTGTGACTATTTTTGACATTCTGACGCCTGTCCATTTCTGCGCTCTCTTCCGCTTCTAGAAATGAATGAGGATCAATAACTTGTAAATTATTTTTCGGGTAATCCATAATCAATTCACCACCCCAACATTTAGGACTTACGGTCACCACCAACGCTACCAGTATTTAAGGCGCTATTATTTTCGACGTCCGAACATGCTAGAGGCGAATCCTGGACTGAATCTCTGACAATACAGAATGCATTATCATCCCCTCCTCCTTCTTGCAAAAGTTTTTCACTTCCAATTGACGCCAGTTTAGCTAATTAAGAAATATTAAATTCAGCGACATAAAAAGTGACATAAATATTTGTAGTAGACGTAGATAGTAGTATACTACTAGTTAGTAGAATCGTTAGTCAGTAGTTAAATGGCAGCCGTGCTATGCATAAGTAACGGCTTGAAAATCAAAACAACCTAACTGACGCATAGTTAAAATCAACATAAATTGAGGATGTTATTAGGATGGTAAATTAGTTATGGAAAGTATTTCTACTGACTCACCAAAACCATTGTTCTCGTCTAACGAATAGTCCGTTCCCACAGTCAACGGAGGACTGACGTCAGTTGGAGAAGGACTAGCACTGCTAGAGCTGCAATAGAAATTAGATTTGGACATTTTCGCTGGCGTTCCGCTTCCGGTGGTACTTCCGTTGGGTTCACCAGAGCCGTTCCGTTCTTTCGATTTCTTCTTCTGTTAAACAAAAGCTCGCTCTTGAGAAGACAACAATTCCACAGACAAATGTGCGAAACAAGATGAAATTGATATTGCTTTGTTTCTTACTCGTAAATCACAAGGTACGTTGTTTAATAATCCTTTCACTCACCTTCAATCCGCACAAGTAGTCTGACAACTTTCCACCTTTTGAGTTTGAAGAATTGCGTGGTGAGGAATTACGATGAAATGACCTTGAAGGGCTCATAGCATTGTGTAAACCATTGGATTCCAAGGGACTCTTCAATACATCATCAGCTGAGGTGGAGGTGGAAGTGGACGTCGTGACCTCCATAACTACGAGATTCGTAACCTATTGTCCTTTCCTGTCCTCGAGCTGTAATCCGCGCTGAAATACAATAACAAACCGGGCGAACCGGGAGTAGAGCGTATTACATAAGTAGAAAAGTAACCGTAATCAACTAACTGACATTCTGATGTGGCCTATTCCAGTTTCATTAAAACGACTGGTTCCAGACATTGGATTGAGTGTAATTGGACGTGGACGAACTGGTTAGTCGGGATGCATTTGCAGAAATAAATCGTATTGTTTTAGATTAAGATTGACAACAATGAAAATCAACAACAAAAACTAACCAAAACAAAGTCAGAAGTCTGGAGCTCGGCTGACTGGGACAAAAAATTACGTATCCAGAAACCCAATGACACTTTGACAGTCCTCACAAATTGTGAGTCACAATTCGAAGGACAATGCGTTAATTTTTACACTCAGTTCACTCCACTTGCTCTACAAACTTGTGAACTAAAAAACAATTACTCCACACCACGATTTGTTGTAAGGTCAGCCAAGGTCAAGGTTGATAAAAATTAGATATCAAAGCGGAAGTAACACGACCGACGAATAATAACACAAACTTCGGGATCAGGACTCAGTTTTTTTTGTGTTGATATGTTAATTATGCGAAACAGGAATCGTGCCTCGAATGGACCAAAATAGGGATTAGAGATTCACTCAATGGATCAAATCTGTCTGTCATTATCATTACTTTAACATTGTCAAGGATTTCCTCGCAAAAAAAAGATAGAAAATTAGGGTTACCGCAAAAGCACCCAACAAGCAGAGATTTCGTGTGGAGGACAAGCATTCAAGGGTTAATTTGTTAGAAGAGAAGTGTTTAGTTTACAACTTTTGCAAAAATTTGTTGCACGCTCAACCCACAAAATTAATTTTTCATTAAAAAACTGACCTTGAGAGATGTTTCCGACCCACGTTTAGCTTACTGTAGCCTGGAAGTTAACTTTTGTGACCGAGTAAGTAACGATACGAAGACATGACGAACCAAAGTCGAAGTGCTTCTAAATTGACAACATTTTTAACTTAACGTGTAGGACGGCATACTTGACGCCTTACATAGAAAAGTACTTGAACTGAAAATACTATGTCCACAAAGAATTACTAACCGGATGACTACGACTAAAATAAAAGTAAATTCATGTTTTTCATTCCAAAATTGGTAACTTTTAGTCCACATATAGTATTATTGACCAAACCCTGCGAATTCCATGTTAGGAGTCCTTAACATGGACGTATTGGACGTAAGGAACTTTAAGTTTGATGACGTGGGAAAATACGGCGTGGTTAACCAGCATGATTAATGAGTTTTACACCATTTCTTACGTGTGTGTGTGAATCAGTGACGCTGGATTCACAAATAAAATTCATCCATGTTGGATTACACATACGAAGGTTGTTTTCCTGGCTTACCGGAGCTCCGGTAACTGAATTTGATTTTAGCGATCAAGGAGGAAGGAAAGTAATACTAATGATCCGGTGGTACTAATTTAAAAACTAATTAACGACGCGGTTACGGGTAGTTTTGGTCATAGTTGTATAGTCTTCCGACCTTCCAGGCTTACGGAAGAAGAAATAAAATTTTCTTCCGGCTCCCAGTCTTCCGTCTTCTGAGGCGACCCCCAGGCTTCCAGCTTCCAGTCTTCCGGCTTCCGAGGCTACTCCAGTCTTCCAGCTTCCAGTCTTCCGGCTTCCGAGGCTACTCCAGTCTTCCAGCTTCCAGTCTTCCGGAGTTGGAAACCGGAGGAGGAGTGTCTTCCAAGGCTTCCGGAAGACTCCAACACGCTTTTTTCCTATCTTTGGAAGAGTGGGAAGAATTCTTCCAGCTTCCAGTCTTCCGGTTTCCGAGCGTACCCCAGTCTTCCAGTCTTCCGGAGGCCGGAAGCCTGGAGTTTGTCTTCTTTGGAAGAATCTTCCGGAAGACTATCAAACTATGGTTTTGGTTATTATCAACCTTTCTCTAAATTAATTATTCAGGAATCCGGAAACGCAGCATCGCTGCCACAGACAATTTGACGTTTGACACGTTTTTTCTTTCATTATTCAGGAATTTCAATCGTTCTGGTAGCCTAGGAGGTGGATGCTCCAAAAGTGGCAAAAATGCTTGTCACGTTTTATTCCAGAATCCAGAACGACACCTCGTAGTCTTTCAATTAATAATTAATCTTACCATTAGCATTCTTAACAGGGAGCGGAATCCGGAACGGTTTTCGATTTGGGCGTTCAATCTGTGGCTGTTACTTCCGGTCTCGGTCCCGCTGAATCAATTCGTGGCCGTAACTTCCGGTGTCTCGATTCCGCTGAATCATTTGACCATTTAACTTGAAAGGAAGACAAAATTACTGTAAAATTAATCGTTCAATTTGCAAATGAATGCATTTTACAAGATGGGCGGACCAATGGCGTCAAGCCGTAACGATTTCCTCCATTTTTGTAGCTGGAAAAGCGCGGGAGAATTTAAATACGGCAGTTGGTTTTAAAATACTACTGTAAAACATTAACTCATCGCATCGTTTCTCTGCAATTTTACTTTTTTTTCCCACTTTTCTTTGCCCAAATGTGAAATAAAGTCATGTCGCTGAGCAATTTTTACCGTGACCCAAGTGTTTTCTTTTGAGGAACCAGAAGCTGAAAAGTCGACGACGTTGGACTCCAACGTCGTCGTTTGTTCGTTCGCAATATCGTAATTAACTTAAATTGACGTCAGTATTCGTATTGTATTTTAGTTTCCAGTAAACAGGTACCTTATTCAATATTAACCATCATGTCGAAAACATTGTTACAGCATATGTTATGTTACGTTATTTTTAAATAGGTCATAGGTGACGTTCTGTTTCTTAGCAATTGGAACGAAGATTACAAGCGTCGACAACGGAAGACGTTCCAGTAATGGATCCATCAAAAGCCGAAAGAATGAGACACATGCTCTTGAAAAAGAAGAAATGTGACAAGATAGCAATGGACATTGTTACGCATCTGATTGAACCAAATGTGGAGAAGGACTATCTATTACAAAGGGTATGAAATCTGTATCAGTGTCACTGCTGAGAAAGGACGGTTCTTTCGGTAAACGGATTTTTTATGTATATTATGAAATCCTTTAGGCTGGTCAAATACATCCGAGTCAATGGGATGACATTGTTGAGGAGAGAAAGATTACTGGTATATGTGGCTGGGTACTGTGTAATGAACGTCTACAAACACCACCAAAGCAGCAGTATGTCATCCGAATCAAGAAAAAGCAAGTGCTTGACATTACTGAGAGAAAAGTGAGTATTGATGATGTTTTCTTATTCAGATTAGACATTGAAGGTTACACAATCTCCCAGTGACCCACTACGCAATTTTTAATCATATTTTTATTTCTGTAGAATTACTGCAGCTCATTTTGTTACGGTTCATCACAACACTTCAAGCGCCAAATTCCCGAGTCTCCACTTTGGTTAAGAGATGAAGAACCAGAACCTTCCTTTAATTTGGCCGACGAAGCTTCTAAAACGAAAGTATCACTGGATGGGATAGAGGTAAGACTGACTGAATTAGACTTGGGCTCCTCATCTTCATCGTCTTCAGACGACGATTCGGAAACTGAAACTAGACCAGATATTTCTTCATCCAAACATGAATGTTAGCGATTTGTAGGTTCATATCACTTAAACTATATTTTAATATCACTATTCATGACTTACAAGCGTGTCGGCAATAATATTCGTTTGTATTTTGTTAGATTCCAATTTATTTCGTATAGAAGTACGTATAAGGCATTTATTGTAATTTAAAAGGATAATATGGTATCACAAAGGCGAAAGGGGGATTATTTGTAAAATTTTAGAAAAGTTATGCTGCGAAAGGGCAGCTGGCATATGAAGCCCCAAAGCACTTATTCTGGAAAATTTGATTTTAAATCAGGAAACCCTGGTAGTAGACGTTAGCGAAAGAAAAAATTATAATGTAGAGGGGAACTTAGGTATTTATTCAACTGTGACGGATTTGGCAAGGTTACGTGGGCAGTCAACATTGCATCCTCGTAGGACTGCAATGTGGTAGGAAAGCAACTGCATTGGAATTACTGTGAGAATTCCCTGGAGACAGTCCACGACATGCGGAATCTCAATAGCGCTGGAGGCGAAGGAGAGCGTCTCCGTGTCACCTTTTTCACATACGAGTACAGGGCGGCCTTCACGTGCCGTGACCTGTTGGAGTGCATTCATACATTTGGAATAGACTGGGTCCCGGGTAACCACCATGATCACTGGCATTTGCTTGTCAACCAAAGCCAAAGGACCGTGCTTCAACTCGCCAGCTAGGATGCCTTCACTATGCATGTACGTTAGTTCCTTGATTTTCTAAAAATGGAAATAATCAATATCGTTAATATATTAATTATAAATTAATCAAAATTTAATCGCTAAAATTCTATAACTCTGCTTCCAGATTACAGATCCAATTCAGATCCAATTCCGGAAGTTCACTTACCAAGGCACCCTCCAAGAGTTCCTTGATTTTCTAGAAATGGAAATAATCAATATCGTTAATGTATTAATTATAAATTAATCAAAATTTAATCGCTAAAATTCTATAACTCTGCTTCCAGATTACAGATCCAATTCAGATCCAATTCCGGAAGTTCACTTACCAAGGCACCCTCCAAGCAAGTAGCGTAATTGTATCCTCTTCCCATGACAAGCAGCGACTTTTGCTTGTAGAGCTCTTCTGCCAATTTCAAAACGTCCTTATCAACTTGCAAAACCTCCTTGATTTGATCAGGCAAATGCATAAGTCCTTGAATAATTTCGCAACGGCGCGGTTGAATGGAAATTCGATCCTCACACATCATCAACGCAAACATGACGAGGGAAATGAACTGGGAAGTGTATGCCTTGGTGGATGCAACTCCAATTTCTGGTCCAGCGTTGATGTGAATTCCACAGTGAGACTCGCGACAAATTGAAGACCCAACGGTGTTCGTAAGACCAACAATCAAGGCTCCACGTTGTTTGCAGTAGCGGAGTGCCAACAGAGAATCCGCAGTTTCACCTACTCAGGAACAGGTACAAATTGGTTACTTTTACTTTTCTGCCCACAGACGCTAACTACTGATTTCTTATTTTAAATCTTAGACATACCCGACTGGGAAATGAAGAAGCAAACATCATCCCTAAAGATTGGTGTGTTTCGATCCAAGAAATCGGAAGCCAAATCAACCATGACCGGAAGCTCGGTCAATTCTTCGAGCAGTTGTCGGGTTGCAATGGCAGAATGATATGAAGTTCCGCATCCAATCAAGAGAAGACGACGGCAGCGACGAATCTCCTGCATATAATCCTTCAAGCCACCAAGAACGACTGTGTTTCTTTCGAAGTCAACACGTCCTCTCATAGTATTGAATACAGATTCCGGCTGTTCAAAGATTTCTTTCTGCATAAAGGAGCTGAAATTTCCTTTCATAATTTGCTGAATTTCCATCTTCAGTGTTGTGATTTCACGAGAATGAGAGTTGTCCACTGAACGCTTGAGACGATGAATAGACAAAATTCCATCGTGAATGGCAGCGACATCATCATCTTCCAAATACAAGACACGGTTGGTGTGCTCAATAATGGCTGCCGCATCAGAAGCAAAGAAGTATTCCACTTCCTTGTTTTCGCCTAATGGACCAAATTGGGAGGTCGACTCGACTCGTGGAATGCCAGTAGGAACTTTGAGCTCACTGGATGGTAAACGACCACGGTGATCTAAACGTTACCAAAAATATCAATATTCAAGAAACTGCTAACGTAATTTGAAATAATTTTTCACTGAATAACTTCACCGCAAGATAACAAATACATAAAGCTGAAAAAAAGTGATTCAAATGTGAAGCAAAAATGGTGATTACCTGGATGTGAAGCTTGTGTATCTATGGAAAGATGACCGAAAAAAAAATGAAAAAAAACACACAAACAGGTATTAGTGATTAACTACTTAATTTTTCCGTGGCTGAATCGTGTTAGAGCGAGCGTCACAAAACGAAGGTGCAAAGCTAGCCATAATTATGTAGTAATTTAGATTCTAGGATTTGCGACTTTTCTAGGCAAATCTGCAAATTCGTCTAAGTTTTTCGTAAAACAAATCTAAGCACACTACTAGTCTATTTAGTAGTCTTAGCTAAAAAACAGTTTCTGCAAAAATCTTTGATTCTATAATGGCGTTGTGCAATTTCTTTTGCAAGCAGAAATCAATGCAAATAACTTAAACTTACCTTTGCTGTAGAGAATCGGAATCGAGTCAGCGGCCAACTTGGTCTTGGATTTTATGCCAACGACAAGCGGACTGCCTCGTCGGGTAGCCACACACTCGCCTGGATAAAATTTGCTCTTGATTGCTAGAGCAAATGCGCCTTCCTATGTAAACCAAATGTGATTAACGATCTGCCTTATTTTGCGTTAAGAAGTTGCATAAATTTTTGCATCGGTTTTGCATAAATTGGAAGCTTACAAATTGCAAAATAGCTTTTTCAACCAACTGCAAGAAAGTCATTTCAGGGCGTTCCTGAGAGGTGTAGAGATGCAGCAGAAGTTTGGCAATGATCTCAGTATCCGTGTCAGACTCAAAGGTATGTCCTCGCAGAAGTAGAAATTGCTTCACGTCCTTGTAGTTTGTGATGATCCCGTTGTGTACAATGACGAATGAATTCTCGTCATCTGACCTTTGGGGATGAGCGTTGATGGGATTTGGAACACCATGGGTGGCCCAACGTGTATGAGCGATTCCACAGTGTGTATTGTGGATAACGCCATACTCTAGTTCAATGGCCTCTGTTAACAAAAAAAAATGGCTTAGGTCAACCTCCGCATTCGGATTTGATGTTATTCAAATGATAAATCCTTACTCAATTCAATTTCATCCTCGAGGACCTTGACCTTTCCAGTTTCTTTAATTATCGTAATCTCCTTGCCATCGGGCGTATCGAGTGCAAGTCCAGCAGAATCATAGCCACGATATTCTTGCCGTTGAAGCCCTTTGATAAGAAAGTCCAGAATTTCCTTGCGCGTCCTTGGCGTAAGGTAGTTGATGTACGCAAAAATGCCTAAAGCAGAAAAAAAATCAATCCAGCATTTTCGAATTGCCAGTATCCTGGCCACTATGTCTGTCAGTATCCTGGCCACTATGTCTGCCAGTATCCTGGCCACTATGTCTGCCAGTATCCTGGCCACTATGTCTGCCAGTATCCTGGCCACTATGTCTGCCAGTATCCTGGCCAGCATCTCGGCGGCCTTCATAGGGTAAAATAAACCGTTCAGTGAAAGTGTCCTTAGTCATCCATGGTTACTGTTTTGGGATTCAAGAAAACTAGGGCGATGAAAATAGGTCAATGGGCCCAGACCGTTCAACGTCCTTGTTTCTTAAGGGTCTCTCCAAATTCTCACGTAATTTATAAGGGAAGCACCCAAACGACTACATCGCTAGGGTTTCCAGCGCCGTGTTCCAATTTACCCGGGTGTTACACCGCTATGGTCTAATGGAAACCTGGGACCAAGGTATCAAATAAACTTCTATGAGGGCCTTAAGGGCCCCTCGGAAGCCACGTATTTATAAGGGAAGCACCGAAGCGGTTATGATTTCGGCGTTTTAACGGGTTTTCGGCGCCGCGTTCCGATTTACCCGGGTATTACGCTGACGTATGAGTTGCAAAAGCTATGGCGTGTTTGCTAATTGTCAGAATTTTCTTACCACACATATTGCTGAGTTGTATTTGGAGTCTTCTGGTTAGTAATACCAACTAATTGTGTTTTGTTAATTGGTGCGGTTGAGATTTGTGAGCTGCTCTGCAATTGGGCTTCTTGTCTCTTCACAAGTTGACGATGGACTGAAACTGATTTCTCAGAATCAACTTCATTGTTTGACGTTAACCAGGATCGTCAGAATGTCCTCCTACATTTCATATCAAAAGCAAACAAGCAGTTATTTAGAACGAGGGAACAACCAACAATAACTTGTCAACCTTTCATTCAGGCAATTTTCTTAAAATAGATATCGGCTACAAACGGCTACAACCAAGGATCATTTCATAGCGTAGCTCAAGAAATGTCAAATCAGACAAGTCCATTTTCCAAAGAAAATTATTCAACCTAAAAATTGGGGACAAAATGCATAAATAACCAGCACACTGCATTGCGAACCGCCGCCGCGTCGACAAACGTTGCAAATTAGCTCAGAAATTGCAAAAACTCTCCAAATTGAAAAAATTACAACATCCTGAGAAAAGCATTCAGATTCTACGGAATTGCGACAGACACAATTGATCAATTGATACAACGGAAGGTCTTATCTGAATAAAATTGGAGCTTTTCCAAGGAAAGACAAACCGTTCATAATGAAACACAAAATTCGATCGCCCAACGACATGACCTAA
>JABASL010001785.1:0-10017 GCA_019775825.1 Neanura muscorum
AACCATACGCTGGTTTGGTAGGGCCTAGGGTGAATAAAGTAAATGACAGTAGATGCTCTATTAGAGCATCTACGAATATTTACTTTATTCACCCTGGTAGGGCGTAAACAACGTCTTCAAATTTGTTTATTTTGGTTCCAGTTTCTCAGAAAACCGAAAAGCAAAAAGAGAAAGCGGAGAAAGTTGAACCTAGCATTAAAAAACTCTCTGATCTAGAATGATGACTAAAAAATAACTTTTCAACTTTCTCCAAACTTTTGGGATTTTTAGTAGCATTTCATGAAGTTTTGGAAAAGTTGAAAAATTGGAAGATCAGAATTTTACAAATTTACAACAGTTTTAAAATTTACTTTCATCGAAAATTGCGCAGTTGCATCGCACCCGTTTTCTAACTTCATGGATTCAAACTACTTATATAAAAACTAATACTGTGTTTCTATTCAATTTTCTCCAGTCATCCAAGTGACAATCCCTTCTATTCAACGATCGATAGTATGCCTGACATTCGACCCAGGAGGAAATCTATTCCCTTAGTGTCAGAACTGGTAAGCCTAGGTTACTTTAGGATTTTTGAATTTTCGTGTATGAGTGAGTATAATAATTAATTGTGAGTGTTGATCTTTTGTTAGAGTTCATAACCTGAGAATTAAATTATTATTAAATTATTATATTTACTATAAAGAAAATTTAAAACTAATTGTAAGCCGTGTATTATCTACGGCAGTTGCAACGGTCCCAAGACTTTTCTAGTTAATTCCAAAGGCAAACTTAAGGAAAATCAATCACATCACTGTCACAATTACCTAGAAAAGTACCGCCCCGTCTGCCATGTCACACACAGGCGCACGAACCTTAAAGTCCAAAGTAGGCGTGTGTTCAAATTAATTTTCTTTTCAAAGTATTTGATTTTAAAAGTTTGGAAAGTTTACCAAACTCCACGATGTTTAATAAAATTTCAAACAATTTTAATACAAGTATTGAGGAAGTCATAAAGGGAATTCAGGCAGTGCGTGATAACAACTGCGCCACTTTCTATGTAATAAACGAATGAGGTACGATATATTTCGCAACAGTTATTAATGGTAGCGAGCGGAGCAACTGGAACAATTTTTTTAAATTAACTTTTCCGCTAAACAAGGAAACTCCAAACTTTGAAGAAAAAAAAACATTTTACATTTCAATTTAAAAACTTTTTTTTATCTTATTTGATTGTAAATCCGTGGATATTTTTTTTGGACCACCTTTCTCTTGAAGCTCCCGTAAGGGACTTTCTCATCGCAGGACCACATGTGTGGTCTCCCTTTTCTGTGGTGTATACAAAGTTGATACACCCTGTAATTAAACCAAGGCCAAATAAATTAAAACGTTAGAGTGAGGCGAAGCATTTTTTAAAGGTTATACAGCGAGTGTTTTAAGTGTGTACAACTTTCTCCGCTTTCCCTTTTTTCTGGAAACTGAACTGGACATTTTTGGATTTCGAAACCTAGAGCAATAGGCTGGTCGTAAAGGCCGTCCCCGACGTCTGAAATTGACATATTTCGTTTTTTTTACAAAGAATTGAAAAAAGAGAAAGTGGAGAAAGTTGCACATGCTTTATAAAACTCTGTGTACAATTAGGATAATCAAAATATTAAGGCAAGTAATATTTCGCAAAACCTAAATAAACGCAAACACTGCGTGTTAAACTTTCTCCGCTTTCTCATTTCTCAAAAAACTGGAAATGGGATAAGCCAATCTATCGTTTACGTCCTATCGCACCAGTTTACAGATCCAGATTCTAAAATCCTTAAATTTTGTTTCCAGTTTTTCAGAAAACCAAAATGAAAAAAAGAGAAAGCGGAGAAGCTTGAACACACTTTTTAAAAACTTTTAAACTTTTTTGAAAAAACAGGTGGCGCAGAAAAGGATAATGATCAACTTTCTCTTTTTCTTGTTATCTTTTTTTATGAATTAATGATCCGATGTTTTCACTTTCCTTTGAACTTTAACCTAGATTTTTACAACTAACGCGTAATACGCTAACCTTAACGAACTCTCGGTAGAAGATCAATGAATGTGTAGGTTAAAAAATAACTTTTTATTTTTTTTTTTTTAAATCTTTTGAAAAATCACAACCGTAGATGTTCATTTGAACTGGAAAGTATTATTGCTTTAAGGATTTCTTAGTACTTTTCATTCATCTTCTCTTACTTCATTATTCTCCTTAAGAATCTCCGGTTTGAATGTGAAAGAATTCTTTGAGTTTCCTAGAATTATGAACTGCCTTTTCAATGTGATTAAGCCTTGAGTGGTAGAGTGTACTACTCTATTAATGGATATATTCTTTTGATCCTTCTATTTCCTATTGCTTTCATCTCGGATTCTAATTGGATCAGGTTCTCAAGGTATTCTTTTATAAATTGTACCACTAATTCCTCCATCTTCCCTCATTCTACTCATCCTTGGTCAATTTGTCTTACTTTATTTCCTTTTGCATGTCAAGGATATTATGTCAAGACTTTAACTCCCTTTTACGTTGAAATATCATCAATTTATCCATTTTTCTTACGTAACCAAAGTTAGAGCTTTTCCTCTTTCTCTCTATCCCTTTCTCTCTATCCCCATAGGCCCTTCGCCTTACTTCCTTTACTTTCTCTTATGTAAATTTAATTTCAATTCCGGATTCTTCCAAGCAGGACTTCTTTTTTTTTATTTTCAATTTAAGATTTTTTGAATCTAACCTAATGGAATCAAAATGGAGAGAAGAATGATGTACTATATAGAAAACCTTTTTCTATTTTCTCTTGCATATTCTACTTTTAGACAATGGCGGCCACAAAGCGTCAAGCAGCAGGACTTACAAATGCCATCCCTCGAGCTACACTCAACGATGAAGAATTGGTATGCATCACTTTTCTTTCACGCCCTTACACTAACCAAATTGAAATTTACGAGCAAAGGCGGCAGAGCAGAGCTAGCGTAAAAATGGAGAATCCTATTTCTTTTTTAGTAATTTCGTTTCACGTACTTCTTACGTAGTTACGTGATATTGTAAAAATTACGTGTGATATACTACGTGATATACGTGATATCGAGATATATTTCTGTACAACTACGCTTACTCACAAATATCTGATTAAAGTAAACGAGTTTTGAAGTTACTCGCGTTAGGAAAAGTTCGCGCCGAGGCTGATGGGCTAAATAATTTCGCTATAGATAATTTTTCGGGTAGACAGTGTCAGAGGATCGGCGTTACGATAACCATGATAAACCAACTGACCTTTGACCAATTTCTTTTCGCAACGTCATATACAAATTTAGTCCTAACGAACGTTACTTTTGCGTTGTGTTGTGGCGGGGTCAAACAATGGCTTGACTTTTCCTGGCTCGAAAACTAGTTTCCAGTAAGTGTGCCACGGGTACACGGGTTTGCGGAAACGAAATTGGAATAATCGGTCCACCGGTTCGTGAGTTATAACAAGGAAACTGTCTAAAAATTATTCAATTCGAATTACAAATCACACTCTGACGTTAGAAAATAGCACGTACTTAGGCGTGTCAGATACGTTTGACACATAGTTCAGTTACACATTTAATTTTGTATAAAACAGAGCTTTCTCCCTTCGACTGCTTGTTTACTGCTAAGTGGATGAAATGATGCAAAACAGATACAGTACGACGCAAAAATATAGGGACTCCCCAAATCTCAGCATATTTTTCGGATAACTTTATTACCTTTGTCTCCACTACGTATGTGGTCAACTGTGAAATTTAATTTTTTTGTTTTCCCTCCTTTTCCTCCCAGGGGGAAATGATGTGTGAAATCAAAAAATCAACGTTAGTAGTTGACCATACGGTATCAGTTTGTTAGAAGCCATAGAAGGTGTTTGAAAAAAAAACGCGAAAAGGATCGGTAACCAAATTCGTGAATTAGGGGACAAATAGTGAAAAACTTGAATAAAATTATGAAGCCCACTTTCTCCAAATCCCTATCTCAAACTTGTCTCCAACTACTTTAACGGGCGTTGCTTTTACTCCGACGACCTTTGACTTCAAAAATCAACTTTTTTCTACAGGCTATGCACGAGAAGTACAGGGCGGGCCAAGATTTTCTTTACCGAGGGAAAAGTCTCTTATAGGGTTAGGTGTAAAAAGAGAAAAGTCGGGTAAAGAAAATCTTGGCCCACCCTGTATATATTTCTTAGTTTTTGGATTTTAGGAAATTTTGGAAAAATGTTTGCTGGGATTTGGGGCGTCCCTATATTTGTGTGTCAGACCGTACGCAAAAATAGAAGTTTAATGATTTTGACTATGGATTGACAGTGGAGGATCGTTAGAGTTGGATGCACGTATAAGGAAGTTTGCTATTTAGGACGCGTGAAAGAAGTTAATTTGAAAATGCAATTTGGAATGGCGGTGACATAGGAAATGTTGGATGGGTAAAATTGAATTAGTTATTGCCAATTAGTGGAATGGGACAGAAAACAATGGAGGATATGAATCAGTGACAGGGAACCGTAGGAATTGGGATTGGGGAAAATTACATCCTAATTCCATTATCTCCTCCTTCACTTTCTCTCTCTTTATCTTCTTTCAAATTCTAGAAATAAAACCTTTCTAATTCCCATGTTTGCCACACTCTCAGGATTATCGCATCTCAATTCTGGATCAAAAACCTAATTTATTTTACTCGCATTGAATAAAACTCACTGACATCCACTTTTGAAACCTCCTCCAACAAAAACTAACGCTCAAACCCGCCTAATCCAGATACCAGGCCCTACTTGCTCTTTTCACAATTTTAAAGACTATAATGAGATTCTAGAGAAAAATTCTCGAAAAATTCTAGGAAAAATTCTAGGAAAAGTAGAAAACACTTGAGTTTTCTACCCATCATTCACAGCGCTTTCTTCTAGAATTTGTAGTCATTGACCCTGACTATAAATGCCTTGTGCCCCGGCCTTCATAACCCACCCAGAAACCAATTTTCTTCTTGTTTTTCTTTTCAAAACTTTTTTTTTTTGGCAAACAAAAGCGTGAGAAATTAAATCGGCAATGCACATCGACAGTTTTCCTTAACAAATCAAACATCACGAAATGTGGTCACGGCGTCGTCTTTCAAGTCTAAAGGTAGAGAGGGTATAACGCGTGTATAACTTTCTCTGCTTTCACTTTTTTCAAATCGATTTCTTGATCAAATGAAAATTAATTGTTCGAATCTGAAACAATTCGCGTATTACTCAGGATAGCTCAAAAAAGGTACAGTCAAGGGATTCGAATATTTCATCTGCGTTTGCTCAGAAAATCGACCTGAAAAAAAGAAAGTGGAGAAAATACACATTTTCCGGTATCTTTGTACAGGAAGCTCAAGGCGTAACTTTTTTTTTCGATCGAACGATTTCACTTTCTTAGGCACTTCCGCAATTAACCTTCCTTGTCAACCCTTAACATGTACAATGCAAGGTGTATATTTTCTTAATTTTCTCGTCGGTCAACTTTCTCCTCGATCAACTTTCTCCTCGTTTCACAAAAATATCCAGGCGGTATGGCTAGCTCTGTTCTACTATGCGGGAAATTCAAAATGGTATTAATGTTGTTCTACAATAGAACAGCTACACGCGCTGAATTTTAAAACTGGTAAAGAAAAAGGAGGTTCCGCTCTCTATGGCGCGTGCGAGGGAGCCAGGGCCTGGAGACAACTTTTTAAAATGCTTTCTCCTTGTGTACTACTTTCTCTTTTATAATACAGAAAATGCATGTGTACAAGAAGACGCTCCAAGCTCTTATCTACCCTATTTCAAGCACAACGCCTCATAATTTCGTTCTCTGGACTGCAACCTCTCCTACATACTGCTATGAATGTGAAGGGCTTCTCTGGGGTATTGCTAGACAAGGCGTTCGTTGTACTGAGTGTGGGGTCAAATGTCATGAAAAGTGTAAGGATTTATTGAATGCGGACTGTCTTCAACGTAAGTAAAAAATTAAAAAGTCACATTACCACACACTTATTCAAAAAAAACTTTCTAGCTCCATATTTCACGAAGTCTTGAGCGGAAGTATATTTTGAGCTTTAGGTCGCATGTAGTGAAAAAAATAAAAATTGTGTCAGCGTATGGAAGTTAAACCTGATTTAGGCTTTTCAAGAAAAATTTAGTCTTTTCCATCTGCTTTTCTCTACTTTCCAAACCATTGAGTCGGTACTTTTAGAGGCCCTTTTTTATCAGATTTGTTCATTTTCAGCTGGAGACCTATTCTTGGCCTTATCTACTAACTTTCTCCCTTTTCTTACTTTCTTTGTACAGTTTGCTTCCTTTCCAGAAAAAAATCCAGAAAGAAAATTTAGAAAATCATTCAGAAAAATAAAAAAACACTTTACCAATCAGTTGACGCAATACCAAGAATTTTGAAAAAAAAAAATATTTTTACACTTTTAGAAATTGCCAAAAAATAAAGATAAACCTAAACTTAATTTTTGCGTGAGCAAACCACAATTTCTTTAATCGTAATTTTTGTGTAACAGTTTTCAGAAACCAAATTGTAAAATTCTCTAGCATGAGAGAATTCAACGATAAAAACTTTCTTTCCCTTTCATATTCCTTTTAGTTGACTTTTAAATTCAATTGATTTTCATTATCAAAAGTTAAATGGAAAGAATGCAGTCTGGCGAGATTCGTCCTGCTTTCTAACTTTTTAATTTGATTTTTTTTTCAAATTGTGGTATTCGTTCTTAGGTTATACGAAATGGTATACGATTCCACATAAATTTTCGAACACGAATTTAAAAAAAAAGGGTTTTGTTCAACCACTAGGTTAAGAAAATGGTGGTAACATTAAATTTTTTGTGAGCAAACAAAACCTATTTATGCTATCATCCAGTTTAGTGTTGGCTTGTCTTTAGTGCGAAAAATGTCATAAAATGTGCTTTCTCCACTTTTTTTTTCAAATCACTGTCATGTGCACGTGAAAATTGATTTGTTGAATCTGAGATTTGTCCAGTCTCATTTGATAACCGATGCGATTACTTCGAGCTTGCTCAGAAAATCGGCTTAAAAAAGAGAAAGTGGAGAAAGTTGTACACACTTTTTGATACTTAGAATCTTGACATGAGCAAACGTCTGTCGCTTGGTGAATTTATTTTTATCCGTTAGAATAAGCATAATAGAATAATTATAATCACTATTGATTTATATTTGAGTTAAAGTAGGCGTAATATTAAATAAATTGGTGAGTGCAGACTTAGGTTTTAGGGCTAAACCTAAACCTACAATGAGCCCTTTTCACTTTTCCTTGCAGCACTAAGATTTCTCATTTCCTAGAACCTTTCTCTCACTTTCTCTTTCTATTGATCTATTTCCAGGAGCGGCGGAAAAGAGTTGCAAGCATGGAGCAGAGGACAAAGCAAATTCTATCATAACAGCCATGAAAGAGATTATGAAGCAGCGGGAGAGACAAAAACCAGAAATATTTGAACTCATCAGGTTAGTTTTCATTTTGAGAAGAATTTAAAGTAGATTTAATTAATTCAAACCTAAAATTTATGGTAAATTCCGCTAAAATGGAACTCTAACTGCCTCGTTTCCTCCCATTTTCCTAAAGAGGCAGGCTCTAATTTCCCTCTGGAAATATAATGCGAGGAAACCTCAAATGTAAATTACGGAGTTTAAACAAAAACGTGGAAATAAGCTTTTCCGAATTTCGGAATAATGGGATTCTTCGTCAAGTTTCGGCAGTTATCGGGCTTCATTGGAAGTGACAGTAGTTTCCGTCTTTTCATGTACTCTTCCTACGTGACATTCCAATCTAACGACTACTTCTAGTACTCAATATGGGAAAGCTGATGCATATGCGACAGAACTTTCTCCAACTTTCATAACGGCTAGACTTTGGTGTAAGGTTTTTTGGCCCAAATTCTGAGTCCATTGAGTAGCACATTGCAGGGTCTTTTATTAGAAATAGGGAATCAAGGCATTCTGCCTTGATTTTATATCTAAGTCCCAGCATACCCATAAAAATCGACACCTTCTGTCGCTATATTGTCATTTGCCATATTTCTTTTAAAAAAAAATGGGAAAAATTGGAAATTGTAGCCTCATGAGAACAATTTATTGTGACGGAAATGGCCTTCAGTTTTGAAATTTGTGACCATTTTTGGATATGGTAATGGTATCGCATTGTGTTCCAGGGAAGTATTTACGGTAGAAGAAAAAAGTCACACAGGACACATGAAGGCTATAAAACAATCAGTCTTAGATGGAACTAGCAAATGGTCTGCGAAAATTGCCATCACAGGTTTGTAATTTTACGCAAAAAAAAATTTAAACAATTAGTAATTGTTGCGTAACTTAACTTCCTTTAACAACAATACTTCCTTCGTGTTTTCTGTCTATGCTCTGCTTGTGCTATTACTCCACTGTCTGTTCGAACTTCGGCGCCAGTTTCTGCGCGTATTATTCCAGAAAATATGATTTAGGAAGGTTAAGCAGGTCATTTTATAAGGGTCAATAACTCCATTAACCACTCTTAGCTAATTTTAAGGTTTTTTTTCTAAATAGATTGATATAGCAGGTAATTTGTCCGAATCGATAATATTCTAAACTTCAAGTACTTGAAACAACTTGTCACGCCATACACGGCACGGGGAGGGCTGAAATATGGAGAATTTCTCCAAAACGGAGAATTTCTCCAAAACCGTAAATATTCCTGAAGCTATGTACAATGCACTTCCCGAAGTGGTAGGCCATGACTTTGTTAGTATAAGAAAGGCCTAGAGGTTAGATCCTTAGGAAAATTCAATAAATTATTCTTCTGGAAGAAAAAAAAATGGTAGAAAATGGTAGAAAAAATGGTAGAAGAACCCTGAACGAAAAAGCTAAAGGCCTCCTGTAAGGCAGGTTGAGAATGAACGTTCGAACTGTAATGAGTAATGAACTGAACTTCCTTGACAGAACAACGTTTTCCGTCGACCCAGACACGCACATAGATAACTTACAAGAGGCTGAGTCTATTGTTGTTGAGGGTACTTCCAAGTGGTCCTGCAAAATTGCCATTACAGGTATACGCTCCTCTACTATCCTCCTCCCTTTTGGCAAAAAATTAGTAATAGGGCACAGTCTTAATTAAATTTATAGCACTTTACACTCCCATTTTATTAGTTTTATCAATTCCAACACCAACTTTCTCTCTGCCCTCACTTTTACTAAAAAAATCTTAGTTGAATCCATTTTTGGTAGTGTTGGATTTAATAAATTTATAGCACTTTACACTCCCATTTTATTAGTTTTATCAATTTCAACACCAACTTTCTCTCTGCCCTCACTTTTACTGAAAAAAATCTTAGTTGAATACATTTTTGGTAGTGTTGGATTTACTTTTGCCTGCCTCTCAATAAATTATTGATTTAGCACTCGAAATATACTTAGAAATGCGAAGTTAGCAAATATTTACTATTAGTTACTTTTATTTTCATACACCTCGTGGTAGGCGTCCTCGACATAATAATGTTTAGTACCAGGGAAATTATTTGGAAATTGGTTTACATTCCGACGTACAACTAAATTTTAATTCCTAATTGACACTTGAGTTTTTGAAATATCGGAACAAACAGAAAGGTTTTTAAAGCGTACTTTCTCCGCTTTCTCTTAGTTCATTTTTCTCAAAACCTGGAAGCGAGATGTGCCAATCAATATCCACATGTCCTAAGTAGCTTATTGCCCTATATTATAAAATCCAGAAATTTTGTGTCAAGTTTCTCAGAAAACTGAAATAACCAAAGAGAAAGCCGGGAAAGTTGACGCTTTAAAAAAACTCTTTGTATATCGGATTTTCAAAAAACTAACCTAAACCCTTGGCAATCGTCATCAATCTCACGTTTCACACCGAAAAGCTTGTTTCATCGTTCTATGACACATTAACTTATTTACAGTGTCCTTCAGATATAGTCCAACTTTCTCGGCTTTCTCTTTCCAAACTTTTAGAAGAAAGTATACTGTAAATTTCCAAATCTGAGCCAAATTTTCAATCTGCCAGTTTTTAAAAGCA
>JABASL010001786.1:0-10011 GCA_019775825.1 Neanura muscorum
GAAAAGTTCGATTCGAAGTATTGATGCCGGACGACGATGAGATATTTTCCGGTAATTAAACTAGGCGGGCCGTCTCCTATTCTGCATTTTTTGCATCACCTTTTGCTGACTTTTTCGCCTACTTCTCCCCTTTTTATCTTCATTTTTTTCATTGTGTTTCCTATCAGAAGTTAAGACGTTGTTATTGTGTCATTGTTCTCTCTCTCGACTGACTTTTCTTGTTCTTCATCACCAACAAATTAGAAAGTCAATTAAACTCAACACTGTCTACACACCTTGTTTGTAGTGTTGGGGATGGACGAGTTTATCATGAAAGTGGATTAATAACTTTCTAATTAAAACCAATTCAAAGAATATAACGATTCCTACTCACAAAACTTAAAAACATTATTGGATAATTGGAGATTCAGTTGCAAGTGGTCATTTTAATATCATCTGTCCATTGTTTTAATAAAATCTGGGAGCGGTAATTAGGGTAATAACATTTTTTCATAATATTCTACTATTTTGTATCGAAACGTATAAGCTAAAGTATACCCGATGTTCTATATACCCTTATTAACGACAAGGCAGTTTACGGATAATCATAAGTACACCTGTTTTATTTACTTTCAGACCCTTATTGACAACTTGCAGTTGGGACATTAGTTCTCAATAAACCAAAATTTTGTCCGAAGGCAAGAAGCCAAGTCTACTATTAGCTGCGTGTGACGTGTCCAGTATTCTGTACTTCGATTGTATTGATTCGTATTAAGGACCGTGGAGTTAGGATGGATAACCACGAAAACGGATGCGAGAATAATGCTGAGGCGAGCGGTGGTTCTGAGTAAGTATTTGATATTAATGGTGCGTGGGTGGGTGGGGACAACTCGCGTGCTGATACAAAGGTACACTTCTAGAATCACTAGAAGTACGTACAGAGAATGAACGTAACGTTTTGGAAATTGCGGAGTATTCTCTAATAGCATCTCAGCACATTTCACGAAAATTTTTTATAGAGTTCGCATCACATATGACTGTCAAACTTCTGTCAGTGGAAATTACTATTTTTAAAACATACTTTCAAGTGAATTTTTCCAAGCTGCGATTCTATTCAAGAGAACAGTCTGCCACTGCCATTAAAAGTAGTTGCGTTTATTATAGTTCAGTTTATGTTAATTTCATAAGCTGACGTTGATTGGCCGTTGACATGAATTTTGTTTTAGTTTCAATGCTACGTCAGCGGAAATATCGAATGTAAAAGTTGTCCATCCCTTCCAATGGGAGCTGAATCCAAATGCCAAACCGTTTCGAAGCGTCAAGGAAGAACTTAGGCTTCGTTTCCAGTTACTTGGGCAGGGAGCTGGAGGAGCGGAATCAGGAAATTCGACTCCAGCAGCTAATAGTAAAGATTCTGACTCCCTGTACTTTCGCCACATAATGACCCTTCAACCTTACACTTCGTTTTTGTTTGTAGGCACAGAGGAAGACTCCACTAGAGGAGCTACAAGTCGACCACCTAGGCCCGACTCTAGAGTTAACGTCAATGACACTTCTGATCAACATGATGTATTTGCAAAATTTGGACGCTCGAAAGGTAAGAAAGAATGAGAAACATTTTTTTTTTGAAAATTTGTAATTTGTACTTAACAACGCTTTTGACATGTGAGATGTGATCTACTTTTAGTTATCCCGAGTGCGAGTGAAGCTTCAAATTTCGAACGGGGTGCTACTCAGAATCGTTTCTCTTGGACTACACATGAATCTCCGAGATCGGTGGGTTATTTAATGCCTAATTCACATAGTATCCTCGCCCTTCTTTGCCATTACATAACAATTAACAATTAAGAAATACATCACATGAGTTATTTTTTTTACCGAACAAACAAGCCCGTCCTAGGATGAGATGATTACCATTTACGTGCCAGTAACCATTCCGCCTTAGAAAGAGCTAGCTTGGCTATTCTAAATGGAGGTTATATGTCATGATTTTTGTTTGGAAAGACTCGCTCGCCCCGTCCTTTTACACCGTTTTTTTAGAGAAAGAGGTTGAAAAGAATTCGGACAGAACCTGTCGACGGGCCATTTACCACCACCAAGTGCGCAATCTTTATATAAGTATAATTAATTGATAATTTCTTTTTTGCATTAGGGCAATGTGCAGCCTGTTAGACATTCTTCGCCACGATACTTTCGATCGGACAGAATCAGTGAGAACGTGGACATGGAAGGAAACATGTTCACTGGAAATCACGACCAAGACTCCTCTAACACTATGTTAATTTTGGCTAGAATGAACAACAAGCTGGAGGCTCAATCTCAAGTTCAATCACAGTGGTCCAGGCAGCTGTACTTCATTAACCAGAAATTAAAAGAGGTAATTCTGAAATCTATTTCCTTAATAGCGGCGCTTCACCGATTCCGAGGGGAGCTTTCCTAACTGGCAGTGGCAGAGTGTAATGTGGGGCGAAGATCAGACGCTAAACTCCTGCTGAGTGATTCCATGGGATGAGAAAAAGTTTCTTTACTTGCTCTAAAGTGCTAAACACGCTGTGAATAACATGTTAAATTGGTATCACTGCCATCGAAACTGGTGAAGAGTTGATATACCAAGATTTCGCACTCAATTTGTGATAAAACTGCAGATGTAACGATGTAAGGTATTGTTTTAGTGTAAATCGTGCTGACTGAAATTTAACTCAAGGCAATATTTAATTCTAGGTGTCCAATCGGTTAGACGTTATTGAAGAATCCAAAAGACTTGGACGTGAATTGTTTTGGTGGAGACTGGAGAGAACTCGATGAAGCACAACTGAAAAACTGGACATCTGCTTATGGGAAAACGTTTGTCCCTAGGCAGCAGTCTGAAGGCGAATTCTGGCCGTATGGAGACTTTGACGACTCTGGACTTCCTTCAACATCTACAGTTTCTGAATCTTTTTCTCCGGCTGAGGTCACCGGGGCTGCAAACAACAACCTTACGCTCAATAATAAAGTTCCACCCGGGTCAAGAGCAAACAACTTTTATGACAATTTTCGGAGGTGAGTTTTCAATATTTCTTTCAACATTCATTTGATATGATGNAAGAGCAAACAACTTTTATGACAATTTTCGGAGGTGAGTTTTCAATATTTCTTTCATACGTTCATTTGATATGATGTTGTGAGATAAACGAACCAGACGTTGTGCCTTGTGTGCTAAAGCTTATTTGAAACCACCTTGCGCAAAGAACTAGGAAAAAATATTTTTACGATTTTTTTTTGTATTTATAAACGATTTATTTATTTATTAAAATTTTTAAAATAAATGAAAAAATAATATTTTTTTTAGACATTTCTATAAATATGGCTCAATCCACAGAAATCATTTATAGTTTCGCCCAGTCCCACGAAAAGTAGTGTTAGTAATATTGTATTGTTCGCCGATATTGCACAGTTCTACTCGAATCGTTTAAATTTTTGAACTTTGTTTTATATCAGCTATTCGCAGCTGAATTTGCTGACTTCACCGAAAAACATCCCAACTCCTATAAGTGGTGCTCGAGAAAACACACTCTCAAGTCCATCGGAGTCACGGCTGAGGGATATAAATCCGAGCGGTAGCACCAGAAGAACGTTTGGAACGTCGCGGCATCCGTTCTCTAGAACTGACTTCGTTGAAAACATTGGAACAAAACTAAGGAACCAGGAAAAGGATATGCGACGGGCGTCCCAAACTCGTAAGGATTTTCTTAAAGCAACAACGATACGACCCGACTAGTTTGGGCTGAGGAGTAATGTCTCATGAAAGCTTTCTAATTTTTAGCTAATAATGTATCATCTATTCCCTCACCTTCTCCACGAAGACGAAAGTCAAGTGTACCTCTTACGGACGCGTAAGTTCAATTCAGCAAAGCCTATTATTATGTTCTAGATTTTTCTAAAAATTAGAAACAAGTCTTACATTGCTTGTATTTTTTTTTCAGAGGAACGGAGCGAGAAGACTCCTCAAAAATTATTATCGACCTCATTTCCATCTTCTTGGAAAATAATGGCGATCACCAGGACTTTATATTTTCCGTTTTTGAAAGACTGACGCAAGTGCGTACGGACGCAGACAGAAATCAGCTTCTTACAACCTTCGCATCTTTGTCCCTTGCTAATACTTATGATAGCGGCGCTGGCGCAGGGTTGCCGCAGGAACTCATACGAGAAACCCACACGACAGGACAGTCTCAAGGTTTTGCATCCTCCTCCCGCGCACCGCTTTCCGCATCAAGTCGCCGACCCTTTGGTCAATCGTTAATGCAGCTGGACTCTGTAGATTCATTACCAAGGTTTCCACTTAATCATAGGAGAGGATGTCCAGAGATGAATACCGATGACGGTATGTTATCAGGATTTGGGCTGCAACAATCCTCAACAGAGAATCTTGCCTCACCTCCGTTTCTTGAAGATCCAATTCTGGAGAGAAGCTGCTGGGCACCGACTTCAGGAATCGATGATGGATGGCCAAGTGCTCGTAGGGAGTCTGTGGTAGTTACAGTTAAACGTAACATACACTCATGCCAATCAATATTACAGTTTGAATTGCCTCATCTCTTCATTGTAGGATTCTTTGATTAACAACGCTAGCAAAGGTTGGTACACGAAGCGTGCAAGTGATACGCCAGAACTACTATCTTTTGCTGGGAGTCTTCAGAACCATCCAGACAGCATGAATGATCCAATTCTACCGGAACCACAACTTGACGTAAGTTCCCCCAATTTTCGGGTTAAAAAACCCAAACCGTAATTTCCTCCTCCACTGCTCCTAAAACTAATTAGTGCCTACCTTTACTTTGTTTTCTCTAGTTCATTAATAGTAATTGATATTTCTACTTGTAGTCGGATTCCACGGATGAAAACGATGGCAATTTTCTAAAGACGGAACCACGGAAGGAAAGTTTGAACTGATCAAACGAACTTATGGTTATTATTACACGGAAATTAAAGTTTTTACACCGTAGTTTTCTTACTTAAATTCCGCTTTAATTTCCAACGGTATACAAATCATAATCCTAGTTTCGATACTATTCAGTCTTTTAAATACATTCCATCCAAAATTCGTAAGTGAAGAGTAAGCAGATATTGTACCACAAATTCAGATGAATCGTTGAATACTTTATGTTGAGTAGGGATGAGGGAGCCATGTTGGGTTACATACCACCTTAGCTCAAGTCCATAGCATTTATGTTGGAGTCTTTAGCGATGCTTGAATTTCTTCTACTTCAATCCGGAACATCTCCAACCATTTTTCGTTTGGAAACACTAGTTTGTACGTGACATCGGACATTGAACCTCTAATTTCCAGCAACTTTGGTTCAACGGTGACTATAGCAGTGGCAGCCTGGAAGCCTGGATAGTAAATCTTAAGTTCCGTCGGCAAAATTCTTCTTCGCCGAAACGTTGAGTTCCTCGCGGTTTGTTCTCCGGTGACACTGTCCACATCAATTACTATTAAGATTGATTCGGATGTGTCTTGACTTCATGATCATTGATTTGGAGAGACTCGAGTTGGAATGGAATGGCTTTGACATTTTTGAGATGGCGTTTTGACCTTCGTCTTGACCTTGTTTCTTTCCCGTGCAAATTTAATAAAATTTTCTACAACTTCCGCTGGAACGCCGTACTTGAATTCGGTATACATATCCATTCCAGCGGTGTTGTGAGCACGGTGCTGGACCAGTGAAACCACTTCCAGAATGTAACCAACGATGAGCAAGCTTTGGTAGTCGAGCCGGACGAGGACAGACGATACACACTGAACGTTGTAAACTTTAATTTATTAATTAACTTATCTATAATTGACACTTCTCACATAACAACAAACACCAACTGAAATTGCTGATTCGGATCTGAGTAGTTGAGAAAACCACTACTGTCTTCACCCCATCAAATGCCGCAAAAAGCACATTTTTTTCAGTAAGCCATTTATGGACTTGTCTTGGATTTCTGTAGAAGCTAACAATTACAAATTAATATTATTTAGAAAATTACGCTTAATTTTTCTGTAATAATTATAATTCTATTTAAATTAATATATTATTTCAGCACCTGGTTGTGAATGAAGTTCATTTATAAAATCCAAACTGCAAACATCGGCATGCCGATATTTTTGCGTGTTTTGTTTTGGTTGAAGTGAGCAGCTGATTACTTTTGTTCAGTAGATTTTTATTTGGATGAAGAGAGACAGGCGGGAATTGAACTATTATCGTTTTAGTCCTTGAAAACGTTTCTCGTCATCAGTTGCACTTGCTAATTGACGTTAATAATCAGCTAAATTCCACTAAATCCGTAAGTACTCGGCATTCCTACTATACTGGACGTTCAGCTATTCCGAATTTCCTTTACTTGAAATTTTCGCAATTACTTTTACGGTCCGTATAATACGCAATCTTATTTCCTAGATGATGAACGGACAATCTGAAGCAATGGAGGTTGCCGAACACGATCAAAGAAATTGTGTACGTGATGAAGATGTGTACTATCCGATTATGCAGTATCCTGCACTGGAACCAGACTTACAGAGCGAGGAATGGTGCTACTATGCTCGACGAACTAGTCAGGAAATTATTCCAGGATTATACCTTGGTAAGGCAGCTCCAGAAATGTGTGTAGTTATTAATTGTAAAAAAAGTGTACCGTGTGGTCAACGACGAACTACAATTTTTAAATTTTCCTCCCTCTCCCTTCTATGGGAGCAGTAAAGTAAAAGTAAAGTGAGCAGTTGACTACAAGGTACAAAATGTAACTGGTATTATTGTTCAACCACAGAAACTGCACATGTCTTCTGTTTTCAGGACCTTATTCATCCGCAACTCGACAAGCCAGGCCGAACTTACTGAATATTGGTATTACTCATATCGTTTGTGTACGAGGTGCTTGCGAGGCCCCATTGATTCGTGCTAATCATACCGACTTCATCAGTTACTTGCTCCTTGAAGTGGATGGTACGTTTTTAATTTGTTGGTAACATAAATGTAGATGTAACTTTATTAATTGGTCAATGACTGTATTAATTTTTCAATTTTAGATACGCAAATTCAAGGAATTATTCCACAACTCAAACTAGTTATTGATTTCCTTGATGATTGTTTCAAAGCTGGTGGACGTGCTCTGGTTCATGGAAATGCTGGAATGGCGCGTTCTGCCGCTATGGTCACTGGATATGTCATGTGGCGGTGAGGACAGTTAATCTTTTTTTTTTACCGAACGTTTAAACTGGTATTTTCCTTATATTTATTTAGTCATGGTGTCGATGCCAAGACGGCATTTAGATATGTCCAAAGCAAGCGATTCTGTATCGTCGTCAATGACAATTTCATGGCACAGCTCACTGACTTTGAAGCATTTGTACGAGCTAAGCATGACGTTGGTACGCCTAACCAAGACAACCAGAGAAAACGACAAATAGAAGATGAAGAGGAGGACGACCCCAAACGGCTCTCTGAAGAACACTAAATCTCAAACTTAGCAATTACCCTAACCTGTCAAGTTCAAATCCTAATTATTATAACGCATAACCGATTTTGACGAAAAAATTTCAAAGGGCGAAAGTATTATATAGTTATTTGCTGCGCTGGAAGTTTGTAACGTAAGTATCCATTATCTGAATCAAGTGAATAATAAACCATCTAAACTTTTAAAACTCACTTTGGAAGTTGAAACTTTTCAGTTTGATTTTATTGGATCCGTAAAGTTAATGTAAAAAGAAGCACTAAATTAGGTCTCCACTTAGTCTTCCGCTTCCACAGTTGTCTTCTCTGAGACGTAAAGTCCATCCAAGAACTTCCGGATATCCTTGTTTTTAACGGTCGTAGATTGTTGAATCAGCGCCGCTAAAAGATAAAGGAATTAAATATAACACGTTAGTATGGATTTTAGCGTCCTAAAAGAGAACGCAGTAGAAGTAAGGGAAATTAAGTCAGAAGTTGGAATGTAGAAGAGGATTACCGGATCGAGAGACAGCTTCCAGAGAATTACCCTCCAGGATTAATTCGTCCTTCTGCTTAGTGGAGTTGACAACGGTGACTCCCTTGGACATCCTAACTTGTCGGATATATTTCTCACCCAAAAAGTTTCTCACTTCAATCAAAGTGTTGTTGTCAGAGGTCACACAGTTAATTGGGAAATGAGCATAGACACTTCTCATCTTGTACTGGTATCCCTACATTGAATAACAAAACAAACTGGGTTAAAATCATGTACGGGCATTTACCTTACACTTGCCGAAAAGTTATCATAACAAACGGCAAAGCTAAGTCCAAAAACAACTAACTCATCGTTCTACCAGAAGTTTGGTCGGATGGACTACCCTCCGATAGTACCCTCCCAAGCACTACCCTTGACAGTTGGGTCTGGGTGGGACTACCCTCCCAAGTGCCACCTGGGACTGGGAACAGGTGATTAGCAAGGGGACTTTTGACTTAGCACACAGAAACCCTAAATAGGTGCACCCCCTAAATAATAAACCCGAAGCCAACCGTCTAATGTTTTAGTAACCTTAAAGTTTAAGGTCCTTAAACCGTCTAGTGCTTTAGGTTTAGATTACGTTAGGTTGCCCAAACCTAAAAGTAAAACCTAAATCTAATAACACTGCTGTTAGTCCATCCGACCAGTAGTTTTCTTGAATTATTCAAAATCCTAGGAACTTACCTTCGTTACTCCTTTAATTAGATTTTCAATGTGGGAGCAGACGGTACGAACGGCGGCGATTTCCTTTTTGGATCCAAACCACTTTTCTACCTTCACTGTTTTCTTATCAATGACATTAATATCGATAGAAAGGTGACGGAAGGCACGTCGCAAGACTCCTCTTGGTCCACGTACGATGACTCGTCTTCCCTTGGCGGTTACACTAACTCCCTCAGGAACCTTTACAGTCTGATTTACTACAATCTGCTTCATGGTGATAGATCCTGTAAAAGTAAATAAATTGCTGGTATAGATTCTAGGATCCAGATTTGGAGCATGAAGGATGTAGAATAGCGGGACTATTGTCAGTGAACTTTATTAAAAGTTAATTAAGTGAATTTTAATTGTTTGTAACTTACCGGATGACCTAAGGAAAAGATGAAAACGTCGGTCAGTAAATCCAATCCAGAAGAGACACACTAAATTTTTGAGATGTCTTCTAAATGAATTGAAAATCTTTTACATGAAGCATGCCGTGAAAATATTCAAATGAAAATGGCCACAAAACCTCTCTGTCCTTTTTCCATTGTGAGAAATACGCTTACACTTTTAAGTTATTTGGTAGAGCCGATTTTATCCCGGCTGCTTTGCCCTTGTCACATTTTTTTTCATTGGGCTTCGTGGAAGGATAATAAAATATTATATGTCAAGTCGCACACTGCCTTTGTTACATGGATCACACATATGACATACACGGTTGATTGTAGGAATCCTTTCTCCAGTGTATCCCTCTGCTAAAAATTTTCGCTAAGAAAGAAAATTTTTACTTTTAGATGGCGCCCCCCTCATGCAATGCAATTTCTCCTAAAATGGCATTTTTGTTGCAGATTTTGAATCAAGGACGAAAAACCATAAAAAAAAGTAAAAAATAATAATAATAATAAAGTACAATTACTTTTAATTGTTGTGCCGAAATTAAATGAATCAATTAAACCGCGGACAAATCAATCAATGGTTATGCACACAACCTCCCAGCTGTAGCTTCAATTAAAAAAAACCGTTAATAATTGCTTTTAGTTTTCCTAACTCACACTTCTTGAGCTCTCAAATACGTCGGAGAAAATACATAAGTTATACAGTCATCCAATCTTGCTGTTAATTAGTGATTATTTTGCGTACGAGCAGTTTTGAGTTTTAAGTTAAGCGGTTTTACTGCTACTGAAAACCCCTTAAAAACCCAAAGAAAAACCTTGTGCGCAACTTTACGGAGGCCTCGCAGGTTTCCTTGAATCCAGCTTGCGTATGAATGCGATGACAATTCTCATTCAAATTGGATTTTAGACCTGACCAGTGACCACAATCACCGCCAAGCCGCAA
>JABASL010001787.1:0-10009 GCA_019775825.1 Neanura muscorum
TTATGATCCCCATCCAAGGGGCTCAATGCAATGGGGGTCAATGCGACTGGGGTTAATGCATTGGTGGGTGGGTCAATGCGACTGGGGTCAATGCAATGATTGTTCAAGGCAATGGGGATCAATGCAATGGGGATGGGGTCCCTGCAATTGTATACTTGAGGGAACCAAGGAGTGCTATTTCCTAACTCCAACCTTCGAAAATGGGTTGGGCCACTTTTCGATTTTTACATAGGGAAGACGTATGTAGACGGATTTTCTGCCCTTCTAGTAAAAAATTCGAATGGTAATGAAGCAATTGGGTTGAAATTCAATGAAAAAGGTAATTTAATACCAAAATTTTAATTTACAGGAAGTGATTGAAGAAATCCAAAATTTGAAAAAAATGCCGCTCGTCAGAAAGCCTAGAGGTCGAAACAAGGGTCATCACAGTGAGGACGACGAGTCAACGCCCATTTGTCGCTGTCGGGTACTCTATCTCGGTTCGGCTGTTCCCCATATAACTAAGGACGGTTTACAGGGAATTCAAGAGCCCTTAAAGGAACTGTACCCTGACACGGGGCTTTCATCCCTCAAGGGAATTGACTCCTGGTTAAGTGTTTGGTCCAATGGACTCCTTCTGGAGAATGTAGATGAAAAGAATACAAAGATTACACGATTTTTTCCAATTGAATCTTTGCATTATTGTGCCGCTGTTCGTAATGTTCTCGTTCCAGCCAATAGAGATGGTCCTTCCTCATCTTCCAACGAAAAAGTCCAAAAGTTTCTACCTCTCGATTCACCATTTGCTCAACTACCGAATTTAAATCATCCGCCTCTCTTTGCTTGTATTCTGCGCCGAACAACTGGAATCAAAGTTCTCGAGTGTCATGCCTTTATTTGCAAACGAGAAATGGCAGCCAACGCGCTTGTGCGCTGCTGTTTCCATGCCTATGCCGACTCTACATATGCTAAGCAACTGGAAAATGGTGGGACTTTAGCCACAAATGGTGGAATGTCCAACGGAAATGGCTACACAAATGGAAATGGAACAATGTTTAAGGATGATAGACCAATGCAGCGATCTGTGACGCCGTTGGACTCTATAGAGAAAGTGACTGGGTGGCAAGCACTAAGTCAAAATGGAGACTCGGATATTATTGTTCTTGGAAATTCTACTGATGAAGATTTTCGGGACGGGCCAGTGAACAGCTCAACTCCAAGCAGAGATAAATTTGAATTTAGAGCCGAATTTCCTGATGAAGATGAAATTTATGAAGGAAACGAAAATCATAAAATTTGGAGCGGAAACAATTTTACGATGGGACATAATGGCACTTCGGAACTCGTTTACTTGGAAGCTGATGGTACCCTTAAATCAATTAAGTCTCATAATTCTAGACTCTCAAGGCCAAGGCAATTTGTTTCACCTCCACCACCACCACCTCCCCCACCACAACAATTCTCATTGCTCAAATCCGCCGAGGAAGATGCTTCTTCCAAAAAGAAAATTAAGAAAAAATTGAAAAAGGACAAACAAAAAAATTCGCTTCAGCCACAGTACTTAATTCGGCCAGCGTCAATGATGAACTTAAGCAGTTCTCAAGGTCTTCAACCCATTCTAACAACACGACCTGGTAGTGTCATGAATGGTCCAGTATCACACCGTCCAGGAAGTGCAATGTCAACAATGACACGACCCAGACCCCTACACTCCCAACAATTAATACCCGTGCCACATCATCATCCAAACGGCTATGCCTATCCCTCACAACCAATTTACGGACATCTTCCCCCACAGTTTGCCATATCTCATCCTCAACTGGTCAACGGCTCCAAGTCAAAAAAGAAACAAAAGCAGCTGCTAACAGCCGTTCCAATTTTGGCTCCAACACCAATGCCCATGATGCCTCACCATCATCATCCAGGTCTTCATCCCATGAATGGACATATGAACGGACATATGAATGGACACATGAATGGACATGGACACATGAACGGAACGCCCTCTCCAATATACCACCATCATCAGAAAATGATGCTGGACGATCATCATCACGAGCGTGGGCACAAGGGCCCCCCACCAGAAATGATGATCATGTCACAAACTCCAGCTCAGTATGCCACGATTGAAAGAGGGTACCACTACCATTCCAGGCCCCCCAACGGTGAGTCCGCTACTCTCATGTCCAATAAAAGCAAAGGGAAGAGTAAGGGCTCAAAGGAAGAACTCGATGACAGGGAAGGGTCACCCTTCAGTTCAGGGATTTACCGTAAGGGTCACTTGAATGAGAGGGCATTCTCGTACTCCATTCGGCAGGAGCATCGATCAAGGTCATATGGTTCCCTGGCTAATCTACAATTTGCCAATGAGACAGGTGGTGGACCACATCGATCCTCTGGGTCACCGCCGCACTCGGCTGAAGGGATAAAAAAAGAGCGGGAGATTATTCAAATGGTGAGAGATTTGGACTTATCTGGAGATGAGATTGAGAGGTCACACGTTCCAGCTGAGATGTATCCTCATCACAGAAAGGCTCAGCCGACAGTTAATGGCCATCGAAAACAAAATGGACATGGACCACGGATTACTCATCGATAAAAGTTAATGGTAAGCTAAAAAGTACTTTATTGTCAAACTTTTAACGATTTTCGTTGTCGAGTTCATGAACTTTTGAAGATTCTTACCCAAATTTATTCGACTACTTATAGTAAGTACTTACTATTCATACTTTTTAAGAGGGGGAAGTGGACGAGGACCCCGCGGCGATGGCCCATCGCCAATGGGTGACGACAGTTGGCGACATTTGTTACCATTTTTGTGACACGTTAGAGTGACCAGTAGACAAGGAAGGTGCAGTTAGATTTCGTTGATTTTTAGATGGTCGGGAGGTTTCGGATGGGACAAGGATTCGGTTCTGTGAACATCCCTTTTACCTTAAAAACAGTTCCTTCCACTTCGGATGATCTTCGAATAACGTTTGACGAAGTAACAAACGAACCAAAAGACTTCATTGTTATTGAAATTGGAGGGGAATCGCGCATTATTGTGTTCCAAGACAGGGTAGTAGAGTTATTTACAGTTGATACTACCGTAAAGATACCATCTTCATGAAGCCTCTTTCTGCTTTGCTTAACTCCGACGACTCTTAATTGCTTTCCTATGTGCCGACTCTACATTTCGGTCACTTCTAATTACAATTATCTTCTACCGAACATTATTTACACTCCTCAAATCTCTGCTGGCAAGACAAGGGAAAAAAACTATAGAAATAGATACTAGAGGCAATGGATGGAACGTCTTGGAGCCACAGATCATCACTGCATGCTGCCACTTTAGGTTACCATAAGTTAGTTGACTCTGCTCAGTGTTCAGACATTCGAAAGAGTCCATATGCAAATATGCAAATGATGATTTTTCGAAGTTTTTCTCATCACTATGCAAACCTCATCTTCCATCTTCAATCTCCACCCTCCATTCTCATCTTTTCCGAGTGAGGAACGATTAGAACTCATTAAAATGCACGGCACTTACTCATGGGAAAAGTCTTCAAAGAATGACATCTTCCCAGATTATTTACCTCTCCTACAAATATTTCACCTTCTGACTCTGAATCTCTGAACACAGATTTAGTCAAGTGGAAATTACGACATTTCCACCGTTGGCAGGTCTCTACTGGAGATGAGGCAACTCAACGGAACACGGCGGGGTACTCAAGTCCTCAGTTATGTTTATTAGCCATTCAGGAGGTTTAAATTGCCAGGATTTTATTACTTGAAGCTGCTCATCAATTTCGTTCAATGTACATGGTACATCGTAATCCCATTATAGTGAAAATACCGGCTTTCCGGCTATAAAGCTTCGAAATCCCATCAAACTTGGACCGGAAGTTGGAAGAAAACGGAAGACCTTATGCTTAAGTTTAATTTCTCAAGTTTCACTAAGGGAACTAAACCGAACCTAAAACGAACCAAACCCTAAACCTAAACTGAACCTAAAACCTAATCCTAAACCGATCCTAAAACTAAACTGAACCTAAAACCTATACTGACCCTAAAACCTAAACCGATCCTAAAACCTAAACCGATCCTAAAACTAAACTGAACCTAAGACCTAAATCCAACTTGCGTCGGCTTGTCACATCCCATCAAAAATCAGTGTGAAACTCGGAAACCGTAAATCGGTAACCAAACACCAGTTTAATTTTTAAACCCTGTCTTGGTCGGTCTTGGTCCAGGCCAGAATGTAGGAGACAGCTGGAAATACTTTCGGTTTCGTTTCCCTCGAGGACACGTTTTAGTTTCGTTTTCGAGGCAAATTACCTAAAACCTAAACCGATCCTAAAACTAAACTGAACCTAAGACCTAAATCCAACTTGCGTCGGCTTGTCACATCCTATCAAAAATCAGTGTGAAACTCGGAAACCGTAAATTGGTAACCAAACACCAGTTTGATTTTTAAACCCTGTCTTGGTCGGTCTTGGTCCAGGCCAGAATGTAGGAGACAGCTGGAAATACTTTCGGTTTCGTTTCCCTCGAGGACACGTTTCGCTCGTAGACACGTTTTAGTTTCGTTTTCGAGGCAATTTTCCATGTGTACAGGTAGAAATGGTGGCTCTGAGCTTTAAAAAAAGCGTTGAAGATGAGGCGTTGGACTTTGTAATGGCTACGGCGAGGGAATTTAAAAAAAAAAAACGATAAAGATGAGGCATGAGGGTTGAAAATGTTCATGTGCCTGAACTTGTATTACAGAAACAGCCAAGCGTTGCATTGCAGCATCTTCCGAAGTTAATCTCCCGTTGTGTTGTTGTAAGTGGGCCTTGAGATTTGAACAGGTTTCTTTTCCAATGTCAATTGGGCATCTTTCCTTCATGTTCCCACAATTGAGGAACGATTCAGGAGCGGCAGGATTTGAATTCGAATGTAGGGCAAAGTGCCATTGCCAAAGTTTCAGTTTAAATTTTTACAGAAGAGAAATTGGTGTGAAGCGGATAAGAATATAGGAATAATAAGAAATGGAATTATGGGGGAAAATTCTCACTCGAATTGAGAACTCGTTTCTGTCATTGTTTCTTCTTTATTTTTTCAGTTAGCCTTAACTTCAGCTTCTTTTCTCAATGGACCACCACAAACTAATACTTTAAAGTAGAAGTTGGTGAAATTCATCTGTATAATTTTTGAACTGATATTGATGTGATCTTGGAAGATGGAAAAATGAAAGAATGATGTTGGTGGGAGGTGTTATTTGGTTGGTAGTAAAGTAACGTCTTACTATAACATTAGATCATCTCCTCAGATGTGTTATTGACCTTTTTTTCATCATCAAAATCCATGCACACCTTCCCAAAACTATTATTTCCCCACATCTCTCCATCTTCATAATCCCTACATCAGTTTCAACATCAAGAAAGATCACTTACCACCAACTAATGCCAGGCTCCTTAGGAATCAAGTCACACTCAAAGCATCAGCCTACATGAAAAACCAAGAAAAAAACCAACTCACAGTCCAAAATGGCGACAAAACGTATGCTGCTAGTTGTGACACTTCCACTTCCACTCATGGGTTCCAAAGATTCCGTTCGGTTTCTAGTGACCTGGCCATCCATCTTTCCAGCTTTCCAGATCACATAAAAACTAGTTTTCTATCTCCGCTGAGCACGGAATAGATTTCAACTCCAACCTATTTGATTCTCAGCGTGGTATGGTGAACTCAGGAGCATTTTGACTTGATCGTTGACTTGGAGTATGGGTTCCATAATTGAAGATAAGGAATTATAAGCCGAAAATATCAAATAAATAGAAAATTCCGAAGGAAGCGTTAGGTTTAGGTTAGGGACAAAGATGCATTACTGAAAACCTAAGAAGCGTTAGGTTTAGGTTAGGGACAAAAATATAAGCTGAAAACCAAAGAAGCGTTAGGTGTAGGTTCGGGACAAAAATATAAGCTGAAAACCAAAGAAGCGTTAGGTTTAGGTTAGGGACAAAAATATAACCTGAAAACCAAAGAAGCGTTAGGTTTAGGTTTAGGTTAGGCGCGAAAGCATAAACTGACAACGATAGAAGCGCTAGGTTTAGGTTTATGTTAGGGACAAAAATATAAACTGAAAACCAAAGCCGCGATGGGTTTAGGTTTAGGTTAAGGACAAAAATATAAGCTGAAAATCAAAGAAACGTTTAGGTTTAGGTTAGGGACAAAAATATAAGCTGAAAACCAAAGACGCGTTAGGCCTAGGTTAGACACAAAAGCATCAGCTGACAACGAAAGAAGCGTTAGGTTTATGTTAGGGACAAAAATATAAACTGAAACCAAAGAGCCGTTAGGTTCAGGTTTGCGACAAAAATATAACTTGAAAACCAAAAATGGGTTTAGGTTTAGGTTAAGGACAAAAATATAAGCTGAAAATCAAAGAAACGTTTAGGTTTAGGTTAGGGACAAAAATATAAGCTGAAAACCAAAGACGAGTTAGGCCTAGGTTAGACACAAAAGCATCAACTGACAACGAAAGAAGCGTTAGGTTTATGTTAGGGACAAAAATATAAACTAAAACCAAAGAGCCGTTAGGTTCAGGTTTGCGACAATAATATAACTTGAAAACCAAAAGAAGCGTTAGGTTTATGTTAAGGACAAAATATAAACCAATTCCTCGACTAATTTACTGCGAGAAAACTAAATCAGGGCTAAATTAAGCTATGGGTGCTTAAGTTTAGACCGCACGTACGTGTGGCGAGTTTATCCAGGATTTGAATTTTTTGAACAGTTTTCAGTNGTACGTGTGGCGAGTTTATCCAGGATTTGAATTTTTTGAACAGTTTTCAGTTTCTTAGGTCTCTGACCAGTTCCTGGTTTGGACCACGGCCCCAATGGTGACCAAGAGCAGTTACAGAATATCAACGTTTGTGTGTTTGGATTGATTCAAACATTTTGGACTTCCAGTGGCAGTTTTGTTTTCTGTTTTGGATATTTTTCTTGATTTCCAAATATTTTGGGAACTTCTTCAACTGATTTTTAGCGTTAATCAAGGAATATTAAAAGGGAAATGTATCCTTTGTAATACTTTTTAGGTGAATATTAACTTGATTAGGTCCAAGCAAGGCTATAGACCTCATTTCGGAATAAATTCTTGAGGCCATGGCTGTCATGTTATGATCATGACTTTTGAAGTTGATTTGATCCTCATCATTTCCACGGTGGAAAAAAATTGAAGATAGGTTTTCTGACTTTGAATTGTGAATCTTTTATTCCATTCGTGCCAAGAACCAGAAGTTTGTCTTCAAGTCAAGAAATTAAAGGAACATAGTTCTAAATTGTGCACACAGTGAAGCACTGTCCGTATGAATCAATGGATGATCATCAAAATTCTGGTCATGTCCCACGAGTCAATTTCCAAGGAAGTGGTTCCTAAACCTACCTTCCCATTACTTCTTGAAATTAAGGTGTGGTATTACATACAGCATTGCAGTTGAGCTAAATAACAACATAAAGGTCGATGTTCTGCATTAAAAATTCAATATTTAGGAATTATTTGCACAAAACTTGCAAGAATTTCTCAAGTTTTGAATCCACGTTTTCCGAATGAATACACCTGGATTATGTTTGTGATTAATTGCTAATTTATTTTTATTTTATGATTTTTATTTTTACAGGTGAACCACGAACGTATTGAGCCGTCTATAACATGAAGCGGATGAAAGAATTTAGTCATTGACGAATCGGCTAGAATGTAAGAAAAGAAGCTGTGGAGAGACTTCAAAGAATCCACATTTCCCAGAAACGTTTGAATATTTTACGTCGTCCAAGTACAACTACATTTAAGTACATTGTTAGAACAAATTGTTGTTCAGAGTGGTGATCATCCCCTTTTTAATTATTTAAGTGTTCCAGTTTCCCAATTTTAATTTGTATAACAATTGTAAAGGAAACTTGATGAGAAAGTTATAATTGCTAATAAGTTTAGTTAGGGTAACAGAAATCTCTTAATTACTTAAACTAGGCTAAGTTCTGCCTACTTAAATTTCAAAATTGGTCTTTAGTACTACCTTCATTAGTAGTCTTTTAAACGCCGCCACTCATCCCCTCATAATTTTATATTCGCCTGCCACCCCCATACCGTGTTAATTTCCCAACCATCAAGACTTCACATGGAAATTCGTCAACCACCAACGCAAGTTAGGTCATCTCAATCCCACAGCCACATGAATCCAGTTGACGAACTTCTATGAAAGCGGCTGGCCTCAAGTTTGCTGAATTTGAAATTTTTTCAAAAATAGCTAAAGGCTATTCAACCGAAAAATTTTCGAAGCTGTGGTTTTTATAAACTTAAATGAAACGAAAAAGTAATAATTTTAGGGGTAGCTGAAGTCCCCCTGACGTATCGGACAGAGGGGGAGGGGAAACTTTGAGCTTTAATTTTTGCTCTCACGGTTATTCATTAATCAGTTTATAAAAACCATAGATTAGCATTGTGCTAATTTTCAATATTAAACTTATAGTTATTCAATATTCCTTCCAAACTTCCAGAAACAGACTGATTGCTTTGTTAAATAATTCTTAATTAGTAAATTAGTAATTTATATTAGAACAAGATGAAAATGTGTGCCGAGCTTCATAGAAAACATCCCGCAGATTTTGGAATCAGAAACATTTTCTGAATGTATTGAACATAATTTTTAGGGAAAAAGTAGTAGGATTTCTAAAAAAAAATTCTCGGCAAAACGTATTTAGTTAACGAGTAAGTTGAATATCCTGCCGCCATTCAAATAGATTTACCCCCAAGAGTATCGTCCCTACAGGGGCCGTTTCGTTCCGTACCGTTCCAAACGTTTGTACTTTTGGTATTAGCGTCCCTCGGCCTCCTTTGTCCACAGTTTGCTTAAATTATTTGCCCTTGCTTTGCTTATTGCTTAGAACAAATTCTAGGGTATATTTATTTTGGCAGGAATGTTAGTTTTTAGAAAATTATGCTCAGATTATAATTTAGATTTAGAAATATATTATGTTGTTAATTTATTAACTAAGGTTAAAATAATTTGATTAAATTGTTAAAACGCAGACGCTACTATGCAGTGTGGACACCACAAAAACTTCAAAAGGAAGTCTCATGTGCCATTTCAATTCCAAAATTGTGTCCAATGAAATCATGCAAAAACGATAAATGCAATCAAACGATTGACTTGAATTGAACAAGTCCAATTATCCTAAATGTAACTCAATCAAAATTGTCGCAACAATCAAAATCAATCGTCTTCTTATTCCAGTTTTTTTTTTAGAAAAGAATAAAAAGATAAACGTTACGAAATTTAGAAAAGATAGGGCGACGGGTATTTTCAAATTGTACTAGATTCAGAAATTGAACTTTTAGAATCTAAAATTCTACAATTATAATTTCTTATTTAGTATTAATCATGAAGAGAATTGTACATTTTCTTAATACGGAATAAAATGAAAACGGAAATATCAAAATATTTACATTAATTAGTAATTCAAATTTAGTAATTAATTAATTAAAATCACTTTACCCTGTCCAATACCGTTATAATTTAGGATCTAATCGGGAAATAGATCTAAACGGGTGCCAGAATTTACTGTTGTGATTGATCTTGGTTGCCAAAAATGTACGTTGCTTTCCCATATTTGGAAAAACAACTTCCGGCCTTACATAAAATTTTTCAGTAACAACTAATTTTTATGCTACTAATTAACGCCAGATTTTAACTGATGTTGTGCAAGTACTTTGTGCATTTCAGAGAAATCAACTAAAACACTTGACTTTATTTATCTCTAGCGAAAATTGGACTTGGTTTGCAAAAAATTAAACCCTAGATGAGAACGTCACTGTCAAAAACTTAAGCCTTTGCCATTGAAACATCGCTGAGGTAAAATGACCTAACGAGGTCATTTTAAGGGTCCTGTGTCCTGAGAGTCCCAGGCTTGGGACATTGCGAACGGTTTTCGTCTGCACAAACCATTTTTGTGGGGCTATAATTCCACGTGGCTTCGGCTTAATTTGCCAGTTTGAAATTTGAAAGTTATA
>JABASL010001788.1:0-10007 GCA_019775825.1 Neanura muscorum
GTTCAAGGGTGAAAAAAGTAATCGTTCAACGGTGAAAAAAGTAATCGTTCGAGGGTAATAAAGCAAGCGTTCAAGGGTAAAAAAGTAATCGTTCAAGGGTGAAAAAAGTAATCGTTCAAGGGTGAAAAACTGATCGTTCGAGGGCGAAAAAAGTAATCGTTCAAGGGCGAAAAAAGTAATCGTTCGAGGGTAAAAAAGTAAGCATTCAAGGGTAAAAAAGTAATCGTTCAAGGGTGAAAAAAGTAATCCTTCGAGGGTAAAAAAGTAAGCGTTCAAGGGTAAAAAAGTAATCATTTAAGGGTAAAAAATACATATTATGATTTAGGTTAATAAATCATTCGTTCATTTTTTTAAAACTTACCATTGATCCTGATTTTTAAAAATGTGCCGTTTTGTACGAAAATGCCCCAGTGTGCAAAAAACCAGGCGACGTTTATTTCGCTGAAAGAGAAAGTGATGAGAGTGCAAAGTGAAAGTTGGAGCAGACTTCTTACATTGACTGCTAAACTGTTCCTCGACTGGAGCTTTATTAAACTAAACCAGTTTTAACCGCTTAATTGTAAATTATTTTGACCTAGCTTGACCTTTGTAATAGCATGTTCACTGCTTCGACCCCTTCAGTGAGGTCAGGAAATGACATGGGACCCTTCCAAGGAATCCAGGGACCTCATCAGCATATTCTTGACGGGACATGGTTGCTAAGTGCTAGGGGTACGGTCAAGCTAATTGCGGTGCTCGATATTGTAAGCAACATTTGGAAATTCTAATAATAATTAAAATTTTAGGGTTCAGTTAGGGTAGCTTACCCTAAGCCCTAACCCAACTCTAACCCTAATTAATTTTAAAATAATGTTATATTTGAAATTAATTATAATTGTAGTTCTACGCCATGCTGCTAATATCCCTACACTTGTTAACACTAATTACAAGACAAAGATATGCAGCAGGAAGGGGTGATCAGACACCCGGGAATTCGACAGTTGAACAGATGACCCCGGTCAGTGACATTGACCTTGACCTGCTTCAACCTACTACCACGGTTCCCACTCCACAGAGCTCAATTTCATCGCAAAAATCACGCAAGTCCAATTCATGTCACGTCACCTATGAGTTTAGCATTGGGTTCATGTTTAGCAAGTGAAATGTCGCCCCGAAATGTCGCTTTAGGCGACATATTAGATATGTCGCGGCGACATATCTACTAACTATTAGGAACTGTGAATTTTTGTAGGTGAAATTGTGGAAGTCCTTCTTTGGGTAGCAATGTTTGCTCTGTGTATTCTTCAACTCCTTGTTGCTGGAGCCTTATATGGAGGAACTAAACAGGTCAGAGGTCAAAGGTCAAATTCAAAGCTATGGGCCAACTAATATTTTTTTTTCATTTAGAAGGAAGGAAGAATTTGTATACGAAATTGTCGAATCTGGACTTACACGGCATCGCTCCTAATTTTGGTGAATCTAGTCCAAATTTCGTCGATTTTTGTTGAAGGCAAACAAAAAAGTGACTTCATTCGATTAATTGTTTGCATTACTGAAATTTGTCTTCGCTTCATTGGAATTATTGCAATTCAAAAACTAAAACAGGAAATTAGGGATGAGCAATGTGACCTCGAGGTCATGGAAAATGATACAGTGTATTACGAACTACAGATGACGAGCCCTTCACCATCCCCCAACAAACAGGCTAATGGTAAGAATTTTAGAATTTAAAGATTTGGTAGTAGGGATTGACCTGCTCATGACCTGCTCATGGTAGGTTCATGACCTTGACCCTGATCTTTTAACCTTGACTTTTTTTTCCAGCGCGTCGTTCATCCGTCCAACGTCCATCCAAACGTCATTACCATCGGACTGAAGTGTGGGATGACCTTGATTTTGACCAAGTCTAAATATACTGCTTGGGACTTTTGCTTACAGAACAAACCCTAGAACTAACCCTAGCCCTAAAGCTAACTAAGTTAACCCTTAACCCTGAGTTAAGGGTAACCAAAACCTCAGTCAAACCTTGCAACGCCTTTTATGTGTTCAGCATTCATAGTTTCATAAATAACCAAACTTAACCTAACCCTAACCTACAATACCCATCTTCCAAATCTAAGTCAATTTCGGGTCTCACTAAAACCAATCCACATCCCCAGCACCCATTCCCAGCATCTACAGATTACCCACCAGGTCAGAGGTCAAAATCTCAACACGAAGGTTGTTTAGGACACTGAGACGAACAATTAAATTGTTCGTCTCAGTGTCCTAAACAACCTTCGTGTTGAGATTTTGACCTTTGACCTGGTGGGTAATGTGTAGATGCTGGGAATGGGTGTTGGGGATGTGGATTGGTTTTAGTGAGACCCTCAATTTCCCTAATTTGATAACGCTATTTTATAAAATTTGAAGCTCGCAGCTTGCCATTATTACTGAAAACTTGGGATAAGTAAAATTTCGAAAATTAATAACAAGTTTATTATAATATTATTATATTATAATAATATAATATAATATTATTATATTATAATAATATAATATAATATTATTATATTATTTATTATAATTAATATGCAAGTTTCTGTCAGCATTTTGCCATGATAACCAAAGCAGATTTTGATTTCCGCGGTTGTTTATACCGGCTGGGCCTCAAGAAACCGAGCGAGAGCGGATCAGAGTAGCTCGTCTACCATTGGCTCTCGCTAAAAGTTCATCCATTCTGTGTATTCGCTCAATTTTTTGTTAAGAATTTTAAAAGTGGGAAATCTAACCTTTGACCCGGAAAATCTAGTGAATTGAAATGAAGTTATCTTGCAAAAAGTTGTCGCGAAGTCGTCAACGTGTAACGGACAATGTCCGTCGTTGTATCCTTCGCGCTCGTCACTACACGAAATCTGTCTATAATTATCAATTCTGCTGCGCACGCGCACATCGCCCACCTACCAAGTTGCAAGTTCTGGTCCTCGGCTGTCATGGCGTGGGAAAAACTACTTTCTGTTTCAACCTTTGCACTCCGGCTTCCAGTTCCCATGAAAANGCGCACATCGCCCACCTACCAAGTTGCAAGTTCTGGTCCTCGGCTGTCATGGCGTGGGAAAAACTACTTTCTGTTTCAACCTTTGCACTCCGGCTTCCAGTTCCCATGAAAAGCTGTTCCAGCCACTGTCCACTGATCAAAAGACCGAATTAACCGGAAAACGGATTCTGACCTTCAATCAACGAAAAAAACGTTTCATGTCACCCGTCACGCTCATCAAGTACGTGGAAATTGGAGGCGGGAAGGAGGAATTTATGAAGGAAGATGTCAACCATCTTTTGGCCAATTCACATGCCGTGATCATTCTTCTTGACCTAAGTGTCCTCCCATCTCATTCTATTCCAATTTTGAACTCTGCAATTAGCCACAAGCTTCTGATTCATAAACCTTTTCTTGTCGTTGGGTCAAAACTTGACCTTTGCACAAAATTCACGATGGATACGACCACGTTTATTGAAGTAAGGGCAGTATACAAGGGTATGAAAATTGTTTGAAATTTTTAATGAATTTTTACAATATGAAATTTGACCTTTAGGACTATGGGCTGATGGGAACTGCCGCCAGGTACAAGACTCGAATGTTGGCCATGACTAGTGGCAAGACAACAAAGAAAGGCGAAATTTGGGAAAACGTTTCATGGTTCATTCAGCAGGTGCTGAAGAACGAGCGCGAAATTAAAGAGCGCATGTCAGCTGATCTCGAAGACTTGAAGGCACACGACCTTTCGATGTCTCAAGGAATGAAACCGAGAAAATTGCGCCGGCGCTCGGACTTTTTGCTTCAGAAGCTTCTACAAGACTTCAAGGAAAACGAGCAAGAAGTCAGTGACGCATCGGATGAAGTCTTACTCCAGCCGGTCGCTGCTTCCGGCAGCCGCGTACCTGTAGAAAAAGTAAAATGGCCTACGTGTGAAGAAGAAGCAGCTGAATTCCAAGAAGGTCTTGTCCATGAAATTCACACCTATGATGACGAATTACGTCAGAAGATCGTGTCATCAATTGATGACGAAGAGGTCAATCGAAATTTCAAGGTTATTTCAGTACAAGCCGATTACGAAGAGGTCAATCAGGATTTCAATTCAGCGTTAGCCGAAACTGAAGAGCAGGCAAAACTCATGTCAGAACCAGGTATCAAAGAAGTGGTCATCATCCAGCCAGAGATCACCTTAAGTTTACCACCAGCTTCTAAGGGAGAAGGCAATCAAGAGTTTTTAGTCGAACCAGAATCAGCTGGGATTGATGAGGTCAATTCCAGTCAAGAGTTCAAGGTCATGCCGGAATCGGCTGGGATTGATGAGGTCAATTCCAGTCAAAAGTTTAAGGTCATGCCGGAATCCGCTGGAGTTGGTGAGGTAAATTCCAGTGAGCAGTTCATGAGTGAATTGGAAGCAGCTACGGCTGATGAGGCAATTTTCAATCAAGAGTTCAAGGTCATGGCGGAATCGGCTGAAGTTGAGGTGAATTCTAGTGAACAGTTGGTCAGCGAATCAGAATCAGCTAGGGCTGCTGAAGGAAGTTTCAGTCAAGAGTTCAAGGTCATGTCAGAATCAGGTGACACTAAAGAGGTCAATCCAACTTCCAAGAATGAGACAGCAAAAGAGTTGTCCAAGAAAATTGAAGAAATTTGTATGACCTTGCAACGAAATTCAGCCTTCTGTGCTTGGTCAATGGCGTCTCAAGCAGAAGCAAACCAAGGAAATGCGGAGAAAAAGAATGAAATCAGCGATGAAATTTCCGACTCTGATTCCGAATCAAGTGGTGACACTGAAATTGAAGTCGATACAAATAAATGTGACTCTGAAGAAGGGGGATTTGGATTAGAGGAGGAGCCATTGTGGGTGGAGCCATCCTGGGTCGAAGATTTAGATGAAGAAACTGATGAAATCGTAAACGTATTTGAGACTCATAACTTCCCAGTAGAAGAACAGGAAGCAGAGGGCGTTGACCTCAATGCTAATCCACTTTTTAAGTCAAAGAGCCTCAATGACCTTTCCGAAGTCGATTCGGCTCGTAATTCGCTTCACAAAGTTCCAGCAATGCTCAACTTACTGGAAATTGAGGAAGAAGGGGGTGTTAACTTTCTTTCCTCAGCCAATCACGTACTCCAGGATCCGGTATATTCCTACGCGCCATTGGAACTCATTGAACTGAACCTTGCGGGTGGGCCTGACCTCGTCTCCACTCCAGTTGGCAGTGACCTTAGCTCAATCCCAATTGAGGACATTGACCCTGACCTTTCATTCACCTCTGCTGGAGAGCGTTTTGCAGAATCATTGACTCCAGTTGGAGATGGTGAGCCTGACAAGAGTTCAGTGACTGTGAATGACCATTTTAGCCCAACTACGCCTTCGTCCAAGGACTCACCATCACCACGCTATCAATCACAATTAATCTAGATCAACTAATCAGCCATTCAAAAAGAAAAATATTTTCAAAAATATTTTCAAAAATATTTTCAAAAATGTTTTCAAAAATATTCAACAAGTGAGCTAACAAAAAATGTTTAAAAAATCAAAAAAGTTAATTAAAAAAAGTGATAAAAAATGGTTGTAGTAGACACGTTTTAAATTTTTGCGGTTTTTGTGACACTTTTTTTTGTTAAAAAAATCGCTGAAAATCTATTACTTGAGGTCAAGGCTCAATTTTCAATCACCATTTTATTTAAATTAGGGATTTCTTAACTGCGAATGCGATTTAATTGTAGAAACTTAAAAATCGAGTAAAAATATTGTTAATTAACTTAACGTAGATTAAAATTAATTTTACTGAACGTTTTGGTTTTAGCGTATAACCTTATACACTTATTAGTTTAGTTTGAGCTTAAGGTCACAGGTTAAGATGATTCATGAGTCAACCAACGGTCCTAGGTTAAACTTTTAAGGTTACTTAGTTTTAGGTTAAACGTAGTTAGGTAACCTAACTACGTTTAACCTCACCTTTACATTTAACCTAACTTAGGTTAAATGTAGTTAGGTTAAACCTAAGTCAAGTATAATGAATTATATTAACAAAATGATTCCGTGTCTGAGCTCAGGGCAGCCTTGAGCCGTTTCCAGAATAGCTGAACTTCTAGCTTATTGGCCGAAGCTGATGGCCACTGAAGATAAGTCCTTGACCTCATGAGATGACTCAGCACTTTAGTTCTCCTTTTAACTGAAACATTGTCCAAAAGTACCAAAACTATGGATGACCTTCGACCTTCCACTAACCGATGATATGCCAAATTCATTTCAAATAAACACCATTGTGAGTCCAAATAATTATTTGAAACTACCGCCAAAACTTTTCTAGACCTATCCACGCATTCAATAATATTTTCTGTAATTGGAGCCCCAACTTGAAAGTCCCTTAAGTGAAGGCAAACCCGAAATGCATCATTTACAACACTTCCGACTCCCAACCCCAGGCTCACTGTTGACGAACATGTACTCTGAGCATCCAGGTCAAAGTTCATTCCCCCTGAACCCTCGCCCAGTAATTTACCAGTTCCCTCTAGTTCAGGTACAAGTTTTTGAATAAATTCAGAATCCAAATGACTATAGGAAATGAATACATCGTAATCATAGAAATGGTTGACCTGACCCTCACTTTTGACCTTTCCCATTTGTCGTTCCATATTCAACTTGAGACCAAACCAGAGTATGTGAATTTGGGTCCTCTTGAGGTAAACTATGGCCATGAGTAGTAAAAACCCACACAGGGAACCCATCAAAATCATTATCGTTTTCTTTATAGATGTGGCTGGTTGACCCTTAGTGGTTTGGTCATCAGCGTCTTTATTCGGGTCGGCGTTCGTGGTTGTAGTCTCTTGTGTTGGGACATTGGGTCCATTCGGGGGCGGTGTTGGGAGGGCAGGCTGCAATCCTTTACAGAATTCGTCTGAAAGGTCAGGAATATTGATCTTTGAGACGTCACTAACGTGTGTACGGCACTGATATGAATCTTTCTCGGTCCAACCAACCAGGTCAAAATGTCCTTGATCCACCGCAAGTTTCAAATCGCAAATGCCACGGTCACAGTAATGGAAAGGATTTTCACGTAGGTCGATGACCTTTGACCCTAGAGCTGGCCAAACTGTTTTTTGGGAAAAGTCAGCTATCATGGCAGGTGTTGTAGTACGGAGCTGATTTTTGTCCAAAAATACGTTCTCAAGTTGCGTATTGTTGAAAAAGATGGGGTCTTTCCATTCTTCGATTTTATTAACCGTTAGAACGAGTGTCTTCAGTAGTGGAAGGTCACTAAAAAGGCGGGAATGTAAAAAACTTAAACGATTATCGTACAAATAGAGGGAGCCAAGCCGATTCAAATATCGAAAAGGTCGAAGGGCCCTTGAAAAACTTGAGCTACTATCCAGTCGACCATTTCCAAGGGCTGCTCCACTAATAGTAACAAAATCGGGCCCACCCCCATATGGCCCTTCATCCTTCCAAATGGTCATTGGTTGATTCTGGTTGATCATAAATTGAGTGGAGTTCATGTACAGCGTCTCTAAGGCTGCAAGGCCATAGAAAGTATTTGAATTTGGAGGGCGAAGATTCCTGTTCCCGCTTAAATTTAAAGTTATCAGCGCAGGAGTTGACATAAACGTAAAATCATGAATTTTTTCTAGTCGACATTCGTTTAGATAAAGTAGGCGGAGTCGAACCAAGCCTTTTAATTGCTCTGCCCTCAATTCCTTCATCCGTGAATTTGTGAACATAAGAATACTCAATTTTTCCATTTTCTCAAATATATTGTCCGGAATTTCCATTGACAAATATCCAAAGTGATCTTCAACGATATTGTCCGAGAGGTCAAGGGTCATTAGTCTGTTTAATGTTCCAATTGGTGGTGGAATTTTAACAAAATGATTTTCATTAAGCATCAGGACTTCAAGATTTGGCATTCCATCAAATGCTCCTTCCTTGATTGTTCTTAAATTTGAGGCCGCCAAGTTTAAATTCTTGAGTTTGAGCATATTGGGTGGAAATGAATTTCCGGAAAGGGAACCAAACGTATTTTTTTGCAAATCCAGGGTCACAAGACTGTTTTCAAATAATTGCAAAACCGGAAATGGTGTAGTATGAAGTCCATTATTTGCTAAACCTAAATTTGTCAATTTCCCGCTTTTTTCTTTGAAAGCTTGCAATGGTAGGTACAAATTATTCAAATTTTGCATCAATTTTGGATTTTCACCAAGTTCCAATTTTGTCAATCGTGGAAAGAAAGTGAGAGCTTCTGTAAATTAAAACAAGATTTAAAAAACTAAAATTAAACCAAGATTCGGCAAGCGCATGCGCGTACCCATAAATCTGAAATTTTGTCATGTATATCCAGATTATTAATTGCAATTAAGTACGTTTAAGGTACATTACCTGGATGAATATCGGTAAGTTCACAGTTGTCAAGGACAAGGAAGCTCACCTTGCTACTTCTGAACGGTGCAAAGAGTGTTTTGGGAATGATTTTTAAGGGATTGTGCCTTAGGCTAAGGGTCCTTAGGCTTTGAAGTGTCTCTTTAATGTCTTCCACTCGTTTTTCCGCACAAATTTTGTCAAAATTTTCTAACGAAATTCCATTAAAATCCAATTGCAAGGTTATGATTTTATCCAGCCCTTCGAAGGCCCCTTCAAACCAAATCCAATTCAGCTTGTTGTGCATCATTTGAACAAGGGTCGTATTTGAACTTCCAAAGAAAGCTCGCGGATCAACCGTTTCAATTACATTTCCATTAATCCGAATTGACTTGACGCTTGTATTCCAAAATGCCCATTCAGGAACTTCTTTGACGCGTGTGTCAGTCAACTCAAAAAGGTCAAAGGTCGAGTTAGCCGGTATCCTAGGCATGATTGATAGCTCTGTAGAGTCACAGACCAAATACCTCTTGGATGGTGGGTCCAGTACTAACCGACATCCAAACGGGTTCTGCCATTTTCCTTTCGCATGATTTTGAAGTTTGAGTTTTGGATTTTGAACTTTCGACCTTTGGCGCCCGAGTGAACTTGAACAAAATGGGAGGGGATAATATGAATTATTACTGGCTGGAACTTCTGCGGGTGTAGCCGTGGATGTGGCCGTAGGTGTTGCGGTAGCCGTGGTTGTGGCTGCGGCATGTGTCGTCGTATCCGATACTTCATGACTGGGCAGTGTTGAACGTGCTGGCTGTTCTGGCCGTTGAGCGGTCGTTGGCAGTTCTGACCATTGGGTGGGCCTAGGCAGTTCCTGGTCCCCCTGACCTTTGATATCATTCTGACCCTTAAGCGGTATGGGGAAATGTTTTCTGTTATTCTCGGGGTCAAGAAAGTAGGCCAACAGTATAGGATCATCACTTAGAGAGCCCTTGAGGATGGACTCATAGAGAGTACTCTTTCGCTGGATCCATCCAACGGGAACTAGTTCATACCAGGAGAGAAGTTCGTGAAAGAAGTGTGACCTCTGGAGGTCAAGTGGGATATGAGGTGTTGAGTCTTTATGAATTGAGGGAGGATGACTCAGTGGTGGGTTTGAACTTGACACGACAATTGTAACCTGGAAAGTGTTTAGACCAAGGAAAAATAGAATCTGAGTTGGATTCATTACTAAATGGGGGTACAATAATTGGATTAAGATAATAATAAATGTAGTTTAAACATGGGAAATTCCAGGAAGTTAGATCACTGGAGTATGAAATACGTTTCTAATTTTTTTCAAGGTCACTATCAAGGTCACTCAATTTGTAAGTCCTTGGTAAGTTCTTCACGTGGAATGTTTAAACTAACTAAAATCATAAAAGCGCTGATTATTCGTGGAAATGACGAAAATTATTATCAAAGTTTGTTCAATCTTTTACAATTCTTTCTTATCTGGTTCATACACTTGACAAATCACAATTAGATTAATTAAATAGCATCATTAGTAGGACAAATGATCCGAGTTTCAAATAAACAAGACGTGTTTGTAATCGACTGCTAAAAGTCTAGGTGTTAGTTTTAGAAATAGAAGATTAACCCTTGACCTTTAGGGCAAAGGTCATG
>JABASL010001789.1:0-10000 GCA_019775825.1 Neanura muscorum
TTTTTAAATCTCATTTTTTTTTAAATCGGACGAAAACTGATTGTTAATTCTTAGCAGTTTGATCATATGGGCCCTAAAAATAGTTTGTAGGAAGTAAAAGTTATTATACAAAGTGCGGTAGGGTTAGTAAGAGGCATTAACCTCAATTTCTAAAAGCGTCATAACCATTAAATATATACAGGGTGATCCAATTTAGCGTCCCGTTTCTCCGTTTTGCTATTTTAAAGCTCACAATTCTGTTTTGCAGAGTTAGAAAAAACTTGACCCACCCCCAATACTTTTTAGAAAAAATGTAGAGAATCCTGGAAGATCCTGGATGAATCCTGGAAGTTCCTGGATGAATCCTGGAAGTTCCTGGATGAATCCTGGAAGATCCTGGATGAATCCTGGAAGTTCCTGGATGAATCCTGGAAAAAGGGCTCTCCATTTTTGAAATGTTCGTGGCATTTTTAAATATTCTAGAAACGTTTTTGAATTTTAGGACGAAGACCTCTGAAATTTATGGGCGGTTCAACGGACTCGGATCTTTGGAAAGGTAATCACAACCACAACAATCATCGTGACCATCGTGACCGCATTGGAATCCTTTTACAATCAAACCCAATGGACGTAAATGACCTTTGTGAGGGAGATGACCTCTGCAAAGGGCCAAAGTGTCCCGAAGAGGAGGAAGATGACCTTGGCCTTGACATTGACATTTATTCTAATCAAAGTCCAATCCCTGTCTCCATTTCAATGAAACAGCTCCAGCCCGTAATACCATTTCAACCTCTTTGTAGAAAAATAAACAACTGGACTTCTCCGGCATCCTCAATTCTAGAAAACGGGTCACTTGAGAACAAAACCTGCGCCAAAATTTGAACGTGTCAGAATGTCACAACCTAACTCTACAAAAATAAGCAGAATCTGGAAAAGACTGGTAAACTAGCAAGTTTTAAGCTGTGCAGCTTTAGTTAAATATTTCTAAGTCTAAAATGCTGTAGAAATTCTCAAAGGTTTTAAGATCGTCATCCCAAAATTTAAAAGGTTGCCGCCAAGCTTTTTAAATATATAAGCGTGGCTCTGCATTTCAAATGTGCTCAACATTCTTCGGTTTTTGCTTCCGTTCTACCCCCATTTTGCGAGATTTTACCCCGATTGGTCTGGTGGGGGCTCTGGTGGGGTGGTTCTCAGAAGCTCGAATCCAGCCCATACGAAACGCAGGGGCAAAATTTTTGGATTACTATTAGGACTGCAGGGGTCACGGTAAACTAACTAGTGATAAATGGTGCTAACTCTCAACTGCGTCATTGACCTCCATAATGTACCTCAACGTACTAAGGACTTTCCTGTTTTTAAAAACAAAATTTATTAGTTTAGGTTAAGTTGTTAATTATATATAACAATATATAAAATATTAAAATATATAATAAGTTAATTTTGATGTACATCGTCATTAAATACTGAGACTGTGGCAGTTATCTCATCCAAAGTTTCTTTCAATGTGGTAACATTATCCAAAAAGTCCAAAAATTCTTACGAAAATGATTTTGAAGTTGATTGATTTTGAATGAAATTGGGGACGTTTAACAATTTATTATTTATAACTGCCCATCACAAAGGGAATTTTCAAAATGAAACAAGTCGACATTAGTTTTTGGTTTAGGTTCTATTAACACAACGTTTTTAAACCGTGTTCAACTTTCTCTGCTTTCTCTTTCCTTATTTTTGTTTTCTGAAAAAATCGGGAAAAAAATTCTGGATTTTAGATTTCAGAACAATAAAATTGGCTTATTTCGTTTCCAGTTTTTGAGAAAAAGGAAAAAAGTGAAAGCGAAGAAAGTTGAACACGCTTTAAAAAAATCTGTGTACAGAAAATCACAACCCTTCAATGGAGAAATCCTTGGATGGAGAAAATATATCAGAAAAATATGTAATTAAATATGTAAAGTTTTTTTTAATTAACCTAGTTTAGGCGTCACAAATTAACTAAGCAACCGACTTTATGAATTCTATTAAAGAATGTAAGCTGAAACCCGGAAATCTGTTCAATACTGCAGAGAGTTTTTTATAAATCGTGCTCAACTTGCTCCGCTTTCACTTTTTCATTTCATTTTTCTGGAATACTGGAAACAAAATTTCTGGATTTTAGAATCTAGAACAATATATGGGTCAGATAGGACGTAAATGATGTCGTTGGATTTGCTTACCTCATTTCCAGGTTTTGAGAAAAACAAAATGAGAAAAGTGAAAGCGGAGAAAGTTGAAGACGATTTAAAAACTCTGGCTACAGAAAATCGGAACACCTCAAAGCGTGCGGAAAATACATCAGAAAAAGTGAAAAAAAAGAAGAAAAAATTCGTCAGATTTTTTTTTAAATTAACCTAGTTTAGGCGGTACAAATTAACTAAGCAACTGACTTTATCAATTCCATTAAAAAATGTAAGTTGAAATTCTAATGATTCTAATCTGTCTTACTCTTCTATCGCTGTATTGTGATTTTCTGTAGCTTAAGCTGGTGCTGACTTATCAAATCAACGTACGGAATGTTTTTAGCGTCTTTTTAGTGTCCAATCTTTATTTCTTGATTCTCAGAACCGGTTGAAGTAAACCATCCAGAATTTTTGTGTACCCAAAGGACAAATTTCCCTACAAGTGCGACCATTCTTGCCCTATGACGGTCTTTAAAGGCCGTCATTGTTTCGTAGCCCAAAAATTTCGAACAAAAATTGTGGTTTGAATTTTGCAAACGATGTAATACTTGATCTTGTCGAAAGTGATCAGTAAGTTGATTCTGAATTGTTACCAAATTAAATATTTTTAAGCGTCAAGTACAAATCGTTCAAGACAGGTTTACTTCAACCGTAACGCGAATCATGCCACAGATACTAGATGGGAGTTTGATTGAAAATTGTTGTTGAAATTGTTGATTTGACTGAAGCTACTTCTTAAATAGAATTACGATTAAACACTAATTAATTGTAATGTTCTTATTTTATATTTATTATATCAAATGATTGTCTAAGGAAAGTGGTGAGATTGAAGATGCTAGGGGCCTGGCATTTATTTTCTATGATTTATTATATTTCGAATTCGCTGGCGCCTCTATTGTTACTTGTCGTCCATGGTAGTAAAGTCTTGAAGGGAACAACTCCTCAAAGACCTTCCGTTACTTAATTAATTATAATCTAATAATTATTTAATCTACTTGCGATTGTACGATGGGAAATACACGATATTATATTACTCGTAAATTCTAAATTGGAATATAACAAAAAGAAAACATTTGATTATTGTAATGATTGAATAATTATATTGAAAATAAAGGTAAAGCAATGTTGATTGTATATTGAGACGATTGATTGGAATTCTTGCAGAAATTGGAATCCATCTTGAAGCACACGATTAACAAAAAAAAACACAAGGAACAAAATGTAACTGCGGTGGAACATCACCTTAGCAAGGTTATAGCACGCTGAATCGCTGAATTTCGTATATACTCATGCTAAATTCACTACTCAATTCAGTCAGGAGTACTTGTAAAGCTTTACGCAATGATTTCCCGAATCAGCAATGGCCACGTATCCGTCGTGAGTCACTGTCAATCCTTGCGGGCCATAAAGTGGCTCCACAGCGGTACTCACATATGACAGGAAGGAACCTTGGCTATCAAAGATCTGAAAAATAAAATCAGGTTACTTATATAACTGACTTAAATAAATTAAAATTTAGAATTAATTATTTATACAGTTATTTTAGTTAATTTGTTACCTGAATTCGGCTGTTACCCCAATCAGCAACTAAAATATTATCATTCTTGTCTACGGCCACTCCTGTGGGGGCATTAAATTGTCCATTTCCTTCACCGTTTGTCCCAAAGCAGTAAAGATAGTCACCCTCAGAATCAAAGACCTTAAAAAATACGTATATTTTTTAAGATTTTGTTTTCCGATATTTATGCAAGGTAAGTAAGGTTTTCGGGGGAAAATAGAAGTAAAGTTTGTATGCCAAAAGTGACTGACCTTGACACAATGGTTATGAAAATCAGTAACAATGACATGACCCTTGCTGTTGACGGCAACGAAATGCGGCCCAGCAAATTGTCCTTCATCATTTCCTCGACTTCCAAATTTGTTATGAAGTTTTCCATTTGGCTGAAAGACGAGGATGGATGAAGCTTTGTTGTCAACAACATAAATTAGGCCATTTCCATCTACTGTAATACCCTTTGGCCCTGAAGTAGAATGGTAGAAATTAATTAGACTCGAAATTAAATAAGCTTTTAAAGTAGTTATAATTATACAGTAGAAAGTTACCGAGAAGTTTTCCATGGCCAATTCGACTCATGAATTTCCCGGTTTGATCAAATATGGAGATCCACTTGTTATCATAGTCAGCTATCGCAAGGTTTCCATTTGACATAAGGGCTACCCCTACAGGCCGTTGCAGTTGACCAACCAGTCGTCCACGCACACCAAATCTAAATTTAAAATAATTAAAAATCCAAATTTTTAATTAAAAAGACTCGACAAGTTTTAGTAAAGTAAAAGTTAAAGTAAAGCTTAACGATAACTAATAGCGTCCATTGAAATTAAACGTCGCCAGCTTGAATTTTTTTTAGTTTAATGTTTTCTCAAAAATGAACACGGTAGTGGTGGTTTTAGACATGGAAAGTGGGTCCATTTGTCAGCATAATTTTGGCCTAAAAATAAAATTCATTTTGTGGAGCCATTTCCTTATCTTGAGGTCCAATTTAAACGAGTTGTGTAACAAAGCGAATGAAAATGAGGATCAAGTTTACAACTTTCTTTTTTTAAATTCTAAAAACAAAGGACGAAAGCCCAGAAGACGAAAATCAATAGAAAGGCGAGCTTGGGTGCAGGGCTCTCCTTGGAATTTCTGACTTTGGAAAGGAGGCCTTTTGCTTCCAAATGCCAAAATTCTATTATCATCTTTGCTTTTTGAATTTCCTTGGACACGAGCCAATCTCCTAAATTCTTGCTCGAAATAACAAAGAAAAGACAAGGTCTCACTCCTACTTTCTTCCTACAACTTCTTTCATGAATCTTTTCCAAAGACAAAAATAACAAAAGGAAAGTGCTCCAGAATTTCTAGAATGACCAGTCTAAGATGCCAAAGGAAGGTCACTGCACTTCAGACAAAAAGTCAAGCACAGATCTACTGACAACGTCAGGCTTCACACCTGAGCAAACTGGAGGTATGCAGAACTAAATCTCAAATTAACAGAAAATAGCACTATTTCCATCGCTGTTTCTAACCTAACCCTAATAACTAAATCTAATAACTAACCCTAAGTAACTGAATAGGAATTACTAACAGATTTTAGGTAAATCTAACCTTAGTTTGCATTCTCCCGTGTGATCAAATATGGTGACACATTGATTGTTAGAGTCAGTAACGGCGAGTCGTCCAGTTCCAATGGACGCTACCCCTTGTGGATTAGAAAATTCTCCACGGTTTCTTCCTCTGTGCCCAATTTTGAGAATCAAATCATCTTCCAAAGTGGCACTACGGCGTGAACTTGAACCAGGACCACCGTGTCCTGAGCCTGGGTAGCACAAACACAAACAGGAGATAAACTAATAAATTTTAAATGGCTTTCTTAGTTTTAAGTTGGTGAATTTAAGAAGTATACCCAGACAACCGTTGCTAAAAAACTTGCGCGTGGGCGTTGACATCCTGGATCTGGGGGATAATGAAGCACCATTGGCCCTTGGAATACGTGACGCTGTACCGTTGGTTCCCGTGGGAGAGTGTAAAGTTGAGACGGAACCATTTCCGTTCACGTAAGGCACCGGACTTTGGCTATTTGATCGACACATCTCTGCTTCGTACCCGTGGAACTAAAAAAAAAGAATCAGACGTAAAGTTAAGGGGTAAGGGTCCTGTTATGGTTAATTTTTTTAAGCTACCTGAAAAGGACTTCCAGAAATGTGTTGACCTCTGATGATGACCCCAATTGAGAAGGGTCCAACAATTGAAACCAAGAAACGTATAATGAAAGACCTATTATCAGATTCACGGGGTTGCTCAAGGGAGAAGACACACTCCTTCATGGAACTCTGGACATGTATATCACCCGGCCCAATGTCAAGATGAGGAGCGTAGGCAGTAGAAAGGTGAAGGCGAAGAAAATGGCGTCGACCCACTGGAACACAGCGAGACTCAAAAACTTCTCCTGACACGGCCCAACTTTTGTGAAGTGTGGATACAACGCGGCCCAGTGTATCAACATCTAATCTCTCCAAGCCCAGTCCATCAAATCTACAAATCACAAAAACAAATCTCATAAACATTTCAAAAACGTCATTCAAAATCCGTGGGTATGGTAGACTCCGGGGAAATCAAGAGAAAATTTGCAGTTAAAAAGAATTTGCTAATAACAGGGACGTGTCAGAGCTTGAAAGAAACTACTTACGGCCCTTCATCTCGACACAGTTAATACAAAATGTCAATTAATCCTCACGCAAAGAAGGAACTAGCAGAGGTGGGGCCTCCATTTTGTTTTAGCAATTCCAAGTCATATTTTCTCTTCACGGAATTGATCCGTGAGTCACTAATTATCCCTTCTTCTGCATTATCCTACAGATCTAAAAATATTACCGGAAATCTCATCACTTACTGACAGCTAAAGTCAAAAATGACGACGCCCTTCCGGTACCTATCAAACCTTCTCTTGACCTACTCTTCCAAATCACCATATTACATTTTGAAGAAATGTTTAAACATTCTTCATTTTTCAACATTCGTACTTATTCTCAAAAAATTTCGCCACCGAATTTTCTAAATCCATATTTTCGAACAGGATTGAAAATTTTCCAAAAGGTTTTGAACTCATGTAGAGTTGCATTTTTGCCATTTTTTTTCAAGAAAATTTTGCCGTATTCGAATTGTAAATGAATAGCAAGAATTGTATATTGTCAAACGTAACAAATGCGGCAAACCACAAAAGTTTCAAGTTCAAACACTTGCATTCAGATTTCGGTTACAAATAAGTCGCTCTATGCTGGAAACTCGAAGGTCATCACAGGAAGACCCATTTTGTCACTGGCGTAAAAATTATGTGTACCCTGTAAACCCGGTAACACGATGGCCAGAAATTGGTAGCTTTACCCGCTTTTCGCTACTCGTACCTTAAAAATTAAAATAGGACTTACTCTAAGGAGTCATCATTCGGAACGAAAGCGGCATTGACATTCATTTTCGAATAATCCTCCAAACGATTTCCAATTTGTTTCTTGACGAACAGAATTTCTGTTTCGTTTTCATGACTAAGGGCTCGTTCAGTAAGAAGAAAGCATTCGTTGGCATCTTGAAGATGAGTTGCCAATAGGTTTCTTGATTTCTCTAGAACAATTAAGTTAGATGACGTATTAACTTGAGTTAAACTTGAAAACTGGCGATTATTTAATAATTATGTTTAACATAACCCTAAAAATGATATTTTAGGGTAGCCGTACTTACGAATGTGATCCATTTTTGACACAAATTCGCTATCCACAACCTCCATCAATTTTTGTCTCCTCTCTTTCAGTTTTTCAACTAAATTTCCAAAGATTAAGTTGATCTGATTCACGGCTTCACTCTTCCGTTCACTGAGAAGGCACATGGACTTCTCGGAAGCTCCAACGCCTTCTTGCAATTTCTCAACCTACAAAAAACCCGATAATTAAAAGTAACTATAACCAAATAAGTTGGTTATAGTTACTTTACTATACTAACTTTACAAGTTTCTACTTTTAGCACTTGAGTAGCACTTAACATATTGAATCATCTGCAAAATGATAAAAGATAAATTTTGTCCAGGATGACGCTCGCGGGATTAAAGTCTTACGCTTTATGACCTTAAATTTTTGCTAAATTTCCCACGAAACAACCAAAAATTTGAGAAGAATTTCTATTGTTTTGCTTATAAGTTCCGGGATCAGTTTTTTTTTAATTGTGAAATTTTGCTTACTTTTTCCTGGACGGTTTCCATCAATTCTTTAAGCCTCACTTTCTCATCAAGAACGGCATCAAGGACGCGTATGGTAAGGTGTCGTCCATGCTCAATGTCTGTACAACTACTGCAGACAGCGGTGTCACAGTCACGGCAGTAAAAGCGTAGGGTTTGACCTTCAAAAACGTAAGGAGAAAAATGAGTAACGTTAGTAAATTTTCACTGAAATGGGTCATCCAACAAATACAATTAAAGTTTTCAGCTGGCAGATTGGATACCCTATAATTTTCTTAATGAAAAATTACATAAATATTTTTATGACGAAGTTGGAAATAAAAATTACAAAATGAAATACATTTGAGGAGACTATAAACATTTTGGGAAGAAAAACAAAAAATTGCCAAGTAAATTGGGTTCTAGAGGTCGTATAAAAAGAGATTAAAGTTAGTTTTTGCCCGATTAAATTGAGATTTTTTGGTAGGTAGAATGATTATTTGTAATTATAGGGCAGAGTGATGATAAGCAAGTGAATGATTGGATCTTGTTGATTCTTGGCATCTTTCATCAGATTTTATCCCTCATTCATCACAAATCACAAATCACAAATCATGACATTCCCATCAACACCAAAAACAATTTTCAATTAACCTTCCTCCAGGGAAATTCCTAAAATGGTACTAAAAATCGTTCTGGAAAGTTCCATCCTACTTTAAATTATCCCACGGAGATAACGATCCAGTTTTTAAAATATTTAATTAAATCTCATGGACCAAAAAAATCTTACTAATTTTTGTTTACGATTTTTTAAGTCTGAAGGGCCTTCAGTGAAGGCCAAAGCGTAGTTTTAGTACACGGTCCTCCGTACAAAGTTTTAAGATTTATGAAAACTTGACCCAGAAGTCTCACTTTTATGCTTCGTTATTACTCCATTTAGTTAATAGTTAATCGCTAAAGTTATGCATAATTTTACGGCCATGGTAAACGCTGTTTATCGTTATTCCCATGACCAGATTTACCAGAAAAGTCACAAATTTCTTAACAGCACCAAAAGTAAATGACCCTTAAAGAATTTTTGAGCGTGGAATCTTGCACATGAATGTCAACATTATTGTGTTGGCAAATTTCCACCATGTGAAAACACGCCAAACATTATAACTTATTGTTAATCCTGTGACCTTAATTTGCATACCGGATTACGCTAATTCACAAAATTCATAAAGTGCAAGAATGACAGCAAACGGAAAATATAATATAATATAATACGTAAGTTAGAAACGTTAGTTTGAAAACTTGAATAAAGTTTTGAGGTCGCTCCAAAACGTTTAGGCAAATCTTTGACAACGAGAGGACAGAGACAAGAACAATTTTTAGGTTTTAGACAACTGAGAAATATTTATACTTACCAGCATGGCTGGGACAATATAGGTAACGAGACGCTGAATTTGTGGGATGTCCATTGACTTTAGTTCCGTTGACATTGACCATGGTGGGTGGTGAGGTCAAGGAGTCGTTGGAATTAGGCTGAGCCTCTGTGGAGGATTTGGTTTGTGGCGTTCCTTGTTCCACTAGAGGTGAAATTTGGTGACAGGATGATGAAGTGCTACTTCGTCCTTCGTCCTGAAAATGAAGGATGTAAATGAGAGGCATTATGATTAAAATTAAAACAAAGAAAAAGTAGATCAAAACTGGTTGTGTGACAATGGAATAGGAGCAGGTAGAATATTTTTATGTAAATCTTGGAACAGATCTAGGAACACTGGACACATTTGATCCGTCTCCATTGGCCTTATATTGGAGCCTAACCTTAGACGCAGTAGCCTTGTTCGCCTCGCGTCAATTTCAACCAAATCATAATAACACTCATTTGTTCGGCTAGCTTTCATTAAAAAAAAATCTTTTGCTGGAAAACTCATCAACTTCAGCGCAACTTTTTTTTAGCAGAAGCCAAAGGTGCATAAGATTTTGGCATTACTTTTGAGAGACCCATCCTAACCAATTAACACAAGCATCATCCACCTTCACGTTGTATTGCCTTTTACTTCAGAATCATCACAAACAAAA